>CAUYQV010089031.1:0-40604 GCA_963574575.1 Galagoides demidoff
GCATCACAGCTCATAGCAACCTCCAACTCCTGGGCTCAAGCGAGTCTCCTGCCTCTGCCTCCCAAGTAGCTGGGACCACAGGCGCCCGCCACAATGCCCGGCCATTTTTTGGTTGCAGCTGTCATTGTTGTTTGGCGGGCCCAGGCTGGGGATTCGAACCCGCCACCTTAGGTGTACGTGGCTGGCGCCTTAGCCGATTGAGCCACAGGCGCCGAGCCAAAATTAAAAATTTCATTCCTCAGTTGCACTTACCACACCGCAAGTGCTTAATAGTTAGTGGCTTCCATTTTGGATGGTGCAAATATAGACCATTTTCATCATCGTAGAATGTTCTAAGGGACAGCTCTGCTCTGGGGTTTTGCTTAAATTGCTGCTTTCTCTTCTTCAGATAAAATCTAACACCTGGCCTTTGAACAACTGTCCTTTTAATAGATTGTGCAAGTGTCCCCCTTCTTGGATGTTTCTGGAGACGTCTCCTTCTGGGTGGACTTATCCACACTCACCTCTTTGTCCCTAATGTTTGCCCTTTACATAGCCTCACAGCACATAGCACACCTAATTTTTATATCTACCAGCTTTGTGGGGACAGTGTCATTCATGGCTTGTTTATACCAGAATTAAGCCCAGAGGTAGCTCTGTTGGCACATAAGTGTTTGGGGAATGCATGAACAAAGGGACGACATTCCAGGCAGAGAGGGTACGGTATTGTGGCTGGGATCCCCAGACCACGGAAGTGAGAGATAGAGGAGCTAGGGAGGGAGATGGGACAGTTCATTGACGACTAGTCTAGTGGACAAGAGCTTGGGGATGGGGTTGTTGGGGCTTAGACTCAGCTTTCCCCAAAGGAACACATGATGTCCCAGACCTGTCAGTGAGGCAAGGATGCTAGAGAACTCTTTTTACAAGCTCAGCCTTGGGTAGCACGCACATTCACAGCAATTTCCAGCTCGAGCGAGCTGTTACTACAAACCTCTAAGAAGTCAGTGTCTCGCAACATTGAGCAATGAGCAGCCAGCCTTGTGGGGATGAACTCAGAGTCCTTGTTTATCAACTCGTCTTTTTTTTTTTTGCTTCCCTTCTCTGTTTCCTAGTCTGTCTCATGGGCTCATTCCTGCCAAGTCATTGACCCTCACTCCCCCTGCAAACACAGGTAATTTATACCACCTTATTTATACCCCAAGGTATCTGTGCTGTTCAGGCTAAAGAATCATGATAGATAACACTGAACAGAAATATCTATTGAAAATGATAATTCATAATTAAAAATGAGGAGTAATGGTAGGATGTGCCCCTGTAACTCTGTTTCATGTGAACAGGAAGTGAGTTATTTTCTTTGTAGGAAGGAATTCCAGCATTAGATCCCAGAACCCATATGGTGTCAGAGAAGGGAGATGGTGGTGGTGGCTGTGATATAAAGTGAGAGCATTTGAAAAGTGGGTGGGTGAGGGAGAGCTCTGTGTGCTTGGGCACCCTGTGGGGCTTTGCATCTTGAAACTTCAGTTTTCTCAAATTTGGCTAGATACAAAAAGTAAGTCATTTCTGTTAAAATGCATATACAAGGTCGGACAAAAATAAGTTTGCAAATTTGCCACTGTGTGCTTACGTTGGCAGCACTGTATAAACAACTCAGTAAGACTTCATAACCTTGGTATATCAGTGTCTCACAGTTGTATTTGTGTTGATGTGTGTCTTGCTGAGTAGTGTTCATTATTGCGTGTTTTCTGTACCATTTTGTGAGAATGTCAGAGCTTGAATTAGAGCAATGAATGAACATTAAATTTCTTGTTAAAGTTGGCAAGAGTGGAAGTGAAATCAGGGTCATGTTAGTTCAAGTTTATGGGAATAATACTATGAAGAAAACTGCAGTGTAAAAATGGGTTAAATGTTTTTTTTTTGAGACAGAGCCTCAAGCTATCCCCCTGGGTAGAGTGCAATGGCTTCACTGCTCACAGCAACCTCCAACTCCTGGGCTCAAGCGAGTCTCTTGCCTCCGCCTCCCAAGTAGCTGGGACCACAGGCACCCGCCACAACGCCCGACTATTTTTTGGTTGCAGCCATCATTGTTGTTTGGTGGGTCCAGGCTGGATTCGAACCTGCCACCTTAGGTGTATGTGGCTGGTGCCTTAGCCACTTGAGCCATAGGCGCCGAGCCGGGTTAAATGTTTTTTGAGGGGTGAGAAAGTGACAATGATGAAGATAGGTCAGGGTGGCCAGTAACAAGCAAAACTGATGAAAACATTGCAAGAATTCATCGAACTTTGCATCAAAATTGTTGGCTGACTGTGAGAAAGATAGAAGACCAAGTAAACATCAATAGAGAAATAGGAAAATCTTACCTGATTATCTTGAGGCATGAGAAAGTTATGTGCAAAAATGATCTTGAAGGAGTTCACTGATGAACAAAAGCAAAGGAGAATTAAAGTTTTCTCAGATCTTTTGAAGAGGCAAAATGGTGTTCTGGGCCATGTTATCACTGGTGATGAACCATGAGTATGCTAGTACAACCTTGAAACAGAAAGTCAAAGTGCACAATGGAAGTCAGTCAATTCTCCATTACTAAAAATATTCCATCAGTCCAAATCAAGAGTCAAAACAATGTTGTAAGCTTTTTTGATATCAGAGGGTTTATTCATTATGAATTTGTACCAACTGGACAGTTAACCAAGTTTTCTATTTGGAAGTGCTGGAAAGGCTGCATGAAAAAGTTAGAATAACACAGTCTGAACTTTTCACCAACAACTCATAACTCTTACATCATGATAATGCACCAGCTCACACGGCACTAACTCTGAGGGAGTTCTTAGCTCTTGAACAAATAACTGTGTTGGAACAGTCTCCAACTCACCTGATTCATCCCCAAGTGACTTTTTTCCTTACCTACAGATAATGAAAATATTGAAAGGGAGATATTTTGATGATATTCAGGACATCAAATGATGACAGCTTTGATGGCCATTCCAGAAAAAGAGTTCCAAAATTGCTTTGAAAGGTGGACCAGATGCTGGCATCAGTGCACAGCTTCCCACATGCAATACTTTGAAAGTGACTATAGTGATATTCAGCAATGAGGTGTGTGTCATTTTTTCTAGGATGAATTCACAAACTTAATTGTCAGGCCTTGTATGTTATCTTTGATTTGGTTCCCTGGAAATAGACTTTGAGATGGAGATATATTTGCTGAAGGTTTTTATTTTTTCATTAAAACAGCCTTATTGAAATATGATTTACATACCATAACATTCATCTGTTTTAAGCATACAGTTCAAAGATTTTTAGTAAATTTTTTGAGTTGACATAGTCCAATTTATTAGATTTTTATTTTATGGATTGTACCTTTGGTGTCATAAGTTAAGAACTGTTGACCTGATCCAAGGTCACAATTATTTTTTCATGTTTTCTTTTAATTTTTTTTATAATTTTAGCTCTTACATTTAGATCTATGATGCATTTTGAGTTAATTTTTGTATATGGTGGGAAGTAAGGATTAAAACTTATCTTTTATGTATGTGGATATCTAGTAATTCCAGAATCATTTATTGAAAAAAAATTTTTTTCCTATTGAACAGACCAGGCATCTTTGTTGAAAATTAATTGGCCACAAGTATAAAGGTTTCTTTCTGTACTCTAAATTCTGTTCCATTGATCTATACATCTGCCCTATGCTAGTACCACACTGACGTGATTACTGTAGCTTTGTAGTATGCTTTAAATCAGGAAATATAAATCTTTCAACTTTGTTCCTCTTCTCAAAATTGTTTTGGCTGTTCTGGTTCTGTTACATTGGCATAGAATATTAGTGCAAAAAAAAAAGTTTTGGTGGCACCTGTGGCTCAGAGGAGTAAGGCACTGGCTCCATATGCCAAAGGTGGCAGGTTCAAACCCAGCCCCGGCCAAAAACTGCGAAAAAAAAAAAAAGAATATTAGGATTAGCTTATCAATTTCTTTGTGCAGGAAGTTTATTTGGAATATTTCAGGAAAGGCATCTATAAGGGGATGAGGAAGGCAGGCTGGGAGCATGACCCACAAAGCAATTAAAATTAATATCTTAGTGGATGTGGTGAGCTCTGGAGCTGTGACAGCCCTGCAGGCTTGTCTCAAATTTATGTGGGGACTGGGCCTTTGTATCCCTGTATGATGGCTGGAGACCATCTCCTGGGAAGGTAGCATAAACTTGGGGAGGGAAGTTTCTTATAGTGGAGGACTCAGCAGAGAGTTATCAGCAGCTGGGGATGGGTATGTTAGCACAAGCATGGGACTCTGTCCCCTGGTGTTGAGATCCACTTGCTTCTTAGGTTAGTCTGCCTTGTTTGGGAAGACCTTCTCCAGGATTCTGAATGTTCTTATTTTCTGAGAAACTTACAAAAGCAAAGTTAGTGACATTCACCATCCCCCTGCTCCTGCCATCCTTTCTAGATTCCCCTCTCACTCAGCACCTCTGCTAGTCTAGGCATCTTTCCTGGCAGGTAAGCCAAACTGCCTCTGCATATGGGTCTGAGGCTATAGTTACTATGTACTTCCTATGGCTATGGATGCCACAGTCACCTATTTACCATTAAAACCAGATATGGAAGCACCAAGATGAGATCATAGCAGAGGGGACTTACACACACAATGGATAAAGTTTTAATCAACCCCAAGATTTTAGGACATGATGATGATGATTCTTCTGTGTGTCCAGGTCCTCTGGAATCAGTACTGCCCTGTGACTTCACTGGACCTTATTGATTTCTCTGGCCAGTGTCTGGTTTCACTTGTGAGACTGACCTGAGACAAGAGGTCTCAAGGTGTGGGGAGCTATAGCTGGCCACCCCAACAGGAACTCACAAGGAGATCACACAGAATCCAGAACAATCTCCACCAGACCCAGAAAGGCAGTCCTCTGAGGTCACTCAAGTTGATTAAGTAACAACCACCACCAAAATTGTACTTTTATTTTTTTAATTTTCAAATCAATCAGCTGGGTTTTAATGGGTTGCACAGTACAGGTAAAGTTCTAGGCCTTAGGAAAAAAGGCCTTACCTAAAGTTGTAGTACTTAGGTAAAAAAGAAAGAACCCCAAGTCATAATCCCTACTCTTGAGGGTTATAGTTTGGCAAATAGTGATGACAGAGACCATATGGCCTGTTAAGCTGAAAGTATTTAGAATCGGGTCCTCTACAGGATAAATTTGCCAATTTCTGGTTTAAGAGACTAGGTGTGCAATTATAGCAGTTACAAACTAGCTGCTGTAACAAATCCAAAATCTCAGTGGCTTGACACAATGAAGAATTCTTTCTTGTTTATGTCGCCATCAAAAGCAGGTGGGGCTCTGCTCCAGGCAGTCACTCAGGGGCCCACTAGAGCCTACTCCATCTTTTCTTAGTTCCTCTTTATCAGGTTGGGGCACCCATAGCTGCGCCAAGATCCAGATATTTGTCCTGAGTTGATAGTCAGCCCACACAGAGATGCCAAAGAAGATAGGCCATTCTAGGGGCAGCCCCAGGTGATGGTTGACCAGTACAGGGGCACAAATACCTGGCTTGTTGGCCTCAGGTAGATACAACTCTGTGAATCCACTCATGCTCCAGAGCTCTCTGTGGGATCAGAGGCTGAACTTCATCTCAAACTACTTATTTGCTTATGTTCTTTCCTTGTTGCACCCTGCTCCTCTCAGCCCTTTGCAGGTTCCCCAGGAGCATTCTGTCACTAACACCCTCGGATAGGAACTCCTTCTCAACCTCTGCTTTCAGGGAGCCTGGCCTAGCACATCAGGCTCCTATCATATTGTGACTCCACCATCTTCAACATATGCCTTCAAGGACACCCTAGTGTATCATCTAGTTAGCAGACAGGAGAGGGAGGGAGGGAGAGAAAGAGAAAGGGGGAGAGAGAGAGAGAGAGAGAGAGAACACGAACAGACAAGGCACCCTTATTCTTAACTCTCTAGTCCCCTTTGCTCACCAATTTGATTGGTGAAAACTAGTCCCTCATCAAGATAAAAGAGAGCTTCAAGACTGTTTTAACTGTGTGAACAGGAAGAGGAAACAGTTTTGATGAGAATCTGCCAGTCTCTCCCCCAAGGCATATGTCTTCGACAATTCCAGAGTAAATTCTCAGATCATGACGACCTTGCAAGAGCAGGTCACAAGACAGAGCACAGTTACTTTCTCAGTGAGTGGAATAGCCACTGAAGCTTCTGCCTCCTCTGAGCATTCCTTTCTGGGTTGATCTTCCCAACTGTTCTTTCAGCGACTGTCACAGAATCATCTCCCACTACCTAGCTCAAATGCATGGGATATAAGAGGAACAGAATAAATATTTGGTTAATATGGAGTGTCCCAAAAGTCACCCCTGAAGTTGCTATGCATAGAGAAAATGGAAAATTGTAGCTAAATGTATCTTTATTTACAAAACGTCAATTATGAAATTTTACCAAGAGGTGGCCAACCCATAGAGAATATTTTGTAAATATTTTATAACATTTTATAATGAATATTTTGCAAATAAAGGTACATTTAGCTACAAATTCCTATTTCCCCTATGAATGGTGACTTTAAGGGCAACCTTTGGGACACCCTGTAAAACCACTGTTGGTTGGGGCAGTCTAGTGGAGGCGATGGAATTCATATTGACCTTGGAATAGAGGAGCAGATTTGCAGAGGTGCAGAGGGTGGGTGGGTGGAGGGTGTCACCCCAAGCAAGGAAAATGATGGCAAGGGAGAGAGCTGATTTTCCAATGTTGACTTTCTAAGTAAGAAGAGCCTTCAGGGAGCAAATCTACTTTTTTGTGGCCCACAGGTTTGTTCCCTATGGACTGCAGCCATATCTCCAAGACCTCCAAATAAATAGTTCCCTCTACCCCCACCGACACAGCTGCCTTGTCTGGTAGCAACCGCAAATGTTCTGATAGAACTAAAGTTAATCTCCTTTCTCCATCTCCTTCCTAAGGTTGTCTTGGTGGCTTCTCTCCCCAGTGCTGCACTCTGCATTCTCAGTCTGTTTTGGTCTCCCTGCCAGCTCATTAGTCCCTGAGTCTGGATGTTTCTTGGCTTGATAATCAGCAGCCCCCTTGGCTGGGGGCCTGCCTGGCTCTCATTAGCAGTTGCAGTCCTTGTGGAGATCACAGGGAACCCCCAAAGAAGTCATATTTGTAAGTATCTGCTGGAAGGATAACAATGGGATTGTACAGAAGTGAACGGAACACAGTAATTAAAAACATTGCCTGTCACCAGTGGTGACTTGCCCTTAATGAAACATTAAGACAAGATCCAAAGCTGACTTTGGGTTTGCGCTTGATTGCTGCTGGGGGGACATCCAGGGGCTGGGTGGGTTCTTTATGCAGACCAGGCACTTTGGGGTTAAATCTGGCATTATCTTCTTCAGGATCTTGTAATTCATTTTCTTAAAACCTAGGTAAACATCTGTCTTATTTGTCATGACAACTTGTCTTACCATTCCTGATGGCCGACACCATGATTTGCATGTTGGGGACAGCCCACATTTGCCTTACTATTGGCAAAATGTTTTGAATGCCATTTTAAAAATTCCTCATGAAAGAGGGGCCTGCTGCCCTGGAGATGTCTCTTCTGGATATTCTTAGAAACAGAACAATAAACAAGGACACTTGGAAGAAAAAGGGCAGCTTTCCTGGATTGCCAAGTGCAATACAACTTTGTTATAGAAGTCTCCGGCTCTGCCTTTGGAAAAGCTAGGATTACATGTTCTTTTTTTCCAGTTTTTCTTATTAAAAAAAAGTAAGACATTGGCTTCAAATTAATCCACAGATCTTTGAACTAAAATGAGCTTTCTTTCTCAGATACCAGACCAGAAAACAACACAGCAGGCTTCCAGAAACCAAAGCCAGGCAAACAAGAAGGAGCACAGCTATGGTGCAGGAGAGCTGTGAAGGGTGCCGTGTTCCCATGTCTCAAGTCACAGTTCATCTGCTGGCCTCCAGTGTGGCCCGCTAGATGTGCCTCACTCTCCAGGATGCCTTGTGGGCCCCTCTCTGGCGCCTGGCAGTAAGTGCACCACTCTGAGCGCCCAAGGAGGATTCAGATGCAGATGTACTCCCGCCCCTCATCCATAGCCAACTTCCAAGCTATGGGTCATGGCGAAAGACTAAGCGAAAGGGCCAGATTGCTACAATTTTAAACAAACCTGTCTGCCTGAGAGGGTTTTGAGGAGAGCATGAAGGAGCAAGAAGATTCTGGAAGGAGCAAGAAGATTCTGGAAATTTCACTGTCATGGGTTATAATGTGTTGCTCACTGTTCCCACCCAAGCTTGGAGCGGGTCAGGTGGGGCTTGTTCTGGAGCTATTTGCTCTGTGAGTACCCTATGGAATAGCCCACAGGTGGTGTTTGCAGTTTCTACAGAAGGACCCCAGAAAATCACCATCCATAGACCTCGATTCCTCACCCCCTCAAAAAAAAAAAAAAAAACACCACAAATCCATGGGTGAGTCTCTGTCTATGCTGGTTGAGGCAGCAGACTGTGGGACACTCTGGGCCGGGTGGTGTGGATGGCCAGCCTCTGCAGGGGGGCAACCCCTTCTGGCCTTGTTCACCTTTCTGTGCATCTCACGCCAGCCTTTTTCTCCCCAGTGATGCCTGTGCCCATTACACACCCTCAAATGGAGTACATATGTCAAGGGACAAGAGTCAGTGGGGGTTTGGAAGGCTGGGAGAATGAGGGCTGTGCTCGCCTTCATTTCTTCCCTTCCAGTCTCCCTCCTCTTACCCAGTGGCAGAGCGGGTAACGTTCTTAATGATAATTTTTTAAAAGTGCCAGGTCTCTGCTCATTTGCAAATCATCACATTTAATTTGCATAGCAGATCCAGGAGGCCCTAACTCTGCATATGGAAAATGGAATATGGTATAAATAAGATAAATGGATTAGGTCAGCTGACTGCAACTGTAGCCACGGCTGACCCACAGGCCCCGGCGCACATGAACTACAGAGGAGGTTTGTCAATCAGGCAATTTATTCCGATCCTGGAAGTGGAGAAGCAGGATGTGCACACACGCTTGCTCGCACACAGCCTCGCTGGCAATCCCTGCTGGGAAATAGGCCATCAGGCAGTCCCTGTGCTGGGCTGGTGTGGCCTTTAAGCCCCGAAGGGAGGGGAGGGGAAGCTGCTGGAGACAGACCACCTGCATTCAAGGACCCCCTGTCAGAAAGAAGGTTTTGCCTGCAGACTGTGGGTGGGCAATCAAAGCCAGTGTCCTTGAACTTGCTGACTCAGTGACCAGCAGCTGAAAGGTTGCAGAGAACAGTTGCCGGAAGGTGGGGGCTGGGGGCTTTTCAGGCCTTCCCATCTGTCCTTGTCCTCAGAGGCCCTGCCATCTCGGGGCAGTCATCTAAGGGAGCCAGGCCTGGGCAGCAGTATCTGGGGACACAGGAAGCCTCGGATCCTGCTCAGTGAGAGAAACAATTACCCTGGCAGCTGGCCATTCACTCCTGTCCACCTCTCACCGCCCCCCCTCCTTGGCCTGCCACATGAGTCTCTGTGGCTGACCCCCACCCTTTCAGGACATGGACCATCCATCATGGCAGTGCCATCCAAGGCAGTAGCAGGTGGCTTGTCATTTTTATCAGCGTAGCTCAGAAAGCGCGGCATGGGCAAAGGGGCTGCTTCAGCGGATAAATATGATATGATGCGGGCACCTTTTGCAATTAGTTAATGGGCTGGCTACATAGGGTAGGCTTCTTTGGCCTTCTGTCTCAGGATTAATGACCTAAGATGACAGATGGGATCCTAAAATCTCTCAGGAAAAGAAAACAAGCTCAGGGTGGGAGGAGGGGCAGGAAGAATGGTCCAACTCCTGGGGGGCTGGGGCAGCGGTGGGTGGGGAGAGAAAAATGGCAGTGAGTCAGCGAGGAGGGGGGCCCTGATCAAGGAAGTGTCCCAGAGATTGTGTGAGGAACTGGTACTTTACAAGGAGCTGCAGAAGGGTGCGTGTATGTGTGTGTACAAGTGTATGTGTGGTGTATGTGCGTGGTATGTATGTGATACGTGTGTGTATAGTGTGTGTGGTATGTACGTGTGGTGCATACGTGATGTATGAGTGTCGGGGGGTATAAGCATGATGTGTATGTTGAGGGCATGTGTGTGGTATGTGATACCTGTTTGTGTATGACGTATCTGTGGTATGTGTTTATGTGAAATGTGTGTGTGTGTGTGTGTGTGTGTGTGTGGTGTATGTGGGTGTATTCATGTTCAGTTCTGGGTCTGGACACACAGATGCTAGCCAGGATCCCACCCCCTGCTGGCCTTGCTCTTTGTCCTGGACCCCTTTCTGTCCCTACAGCTGCCTGTGCTATCTCCTGGGGCTCAGCCTGCTGCCCTCGCTCTGTGGTGGGGACCCTCTTTCCCCTGCCTAGCCTGGCTGCAAATGAGCCCGTCTTTCTTCTTCCTTCTTCTCTCTTCTAGAAAGAACACCCAAGGAACCTTTTGGTGTCAGGGTTTCAAGGCCAATCGTTGTGGGGAAAAGCATTAGTGGCGGGCAGCCTCTGTGTGGCAAAACATGAGGATATTCATGATTGGTGGTGCGGAAATAACTCAAGTGGGCACTTTGGAAACCGTCAAAGGTCTCTCGAGATTCTAGCAGCAAATGGGTGCCTTTGAAGCCAGGATGGCACAGGATACCCTTAAAGGAGGCATTTAAAATGTGGCCTCTCCTGACTTGGCGCCTGTAGCTCAGTGGTTAGGGTGCCACATGCACCAGGGCTGATGGGTTTGAACCCTGCCTGGGCCTCCTAAACAACAATGACAACCACAACAACAACAAAATAGCTGGTCGTTGTGGCAGATGCCTGTAGTCCCAGCTACTTGGGAGGCTGAGGCAAGAGAATCACTTAAGCCCAAGAATTAGAGGTTGTTGTGAGCAGTGACTCCATAGCACTCTACCGAGAGTGACATAGCGAGACTCTGTCTCAAAAAAATAAAATAAAATAAAATAAAATGTGGCCTCCCCTATCCTGGGGTGAAGGCTGCCATTTGCCCAGAGCACACTATCTTGTTCCAGGACAAACAAGCTAGAATAACCTCTTGGCTATGCAGAATAAGATATTACATGATAGCAGAGTCACCTGTGACTTGCTGTCACTGCTCCTCTTTGAGAGGGCTATTTGCCAACCTGGCTTGGACCAGCAGGACAGGCAGGGGGGTGGATCTGGAGGCCTCCTAGCAGGAAGAGGGCCAATCTCAGACATGTGCATCCCTAGATGCACAATAATGGAAACCAGAGCAGTCTGACCTGGGCTTCACAATGGTAGCAATGATTGTAGGAGTTGTCTAAGCAGGTTACCGGAGGCCAGCTGACTTGGGAGAGCTGGTTCTGCCCCCTTAGTCCCTGGAGCCAGAATGCTTTCAGCTGAGCTAAAGTTGGGAGTCTGATGCTGTAGAGCCACACCCTGGGTGCTCTGTGGCCTGGCTTGGTAGGGGCTGATCAGGCTCCATCTCTTTCCACCCTGAAATCAGAGAAGACTGACCCCCTGTGGACCAGTAAGTACCCCGTTTTGTGGTGATAACTGTAAGAATCCCCATGAGAAAGACATCTTCTCCCAAGCTCCATTTCAATCAGGGTGCTTTAAATTGTTTGTAGTGGAAAACCCTAATTCAAATGAGCTAATGCAAAATAGTCAATTTTGGTTTCATATGACTGGGATGGTTTGGAGTTCAGGTATGGCCGGATCCAGGGGCACATGTCATATTGATAGCTCTTTCTCTTTCATTCTTCTTGACTCTCTTTCTCTCTGCTGCTGTACATATCCTCTCCATGCAGCACAAGAAGTTGCTGCCTTCACGGTCTCCCAGTTTAGCAACCTCTTGGAAATGGAGCTTCTCTTTCCCATGATATAGCATTTGCTGATCTCTCCACTGCACAAATATACCCACTGCAGTCAATTGTAGGCTATCCTAGAGCTGCAGGTGTTTAGGTCTCATGAGCCAGTGGAAAGGGGCCTTCAGTGCATTGCTGTCCCTATGTCTGCACACTCATTCTCGGAAATCAGTCTGATTGCCCCTCCTTAGCACTCAGCCCCAGTCCTGGACCAAGCCCTGTGTCTAAGGGAATCGACTGTGGTGATTAGTCAGGACTTGGTCCCTTTTTGCCCTGTGGCTAAGTTTAGGGAAAAGGTATAGGATGATGGAAGCAAGAAACAGACTAGACCTGCTTAGAAGTGGGCGGGGAACCTCAAAAGAAGGGGCCCAAATAGCATGTGTCCATGGAAGGCCTTTTCTACTACTGATATACCCTGGGGCTTCTAGCAGCTGCTTAGTGAAGCTGCAAGGGGGACACTGCTGTTAGGATGGCATCTTCATAGCAGGAAACTAAGGAAAGGAACTGGTTGGAGGAGGAGCCAGGCGAGGACAAGAAGGAGAAGAGGAGAGCAGTTCTCTGGAGGTTCTTAGCTCACAAGAAGACTGAGGAGGTAGCACAGTTGATCCAAACATGGCGGTGACCCTGCAAAAGTCTGTGTTCATTTCCCCTCAAACAAAGGTGTCAGGGTAAGTCATTGGGTGGCAGAGCTCCCTGCAGAGAGGCAATGACATGTGACTAGGAATCGAGACCTGGCCTGAACACAGGATGTTGCAGGGCGGCAAGGAGAGCTTGACTCATCTTCTCCTAGGAAACAGGCCAGGCCTCCAGGTGCAGCTGATCCAACTGTATGTGTGTGTGTGCAGGTGTGTGCACATGCATGTGATATCAACAGTCAGCAAGCAGGCAGGCTTGCTGGGGGTCAGGCAGAGGATGTGTCATGGAGAGAGGACAGACAGGACATGTGAAAGCAAGGGATTGGGGCAAGGTGAGGGCAGCGAGTATCTGGCAGGGTCAGTGGCCCTGTGGCTGTGGGTGAGGGCAGCTGCAGATGGCTGACCTGGAGGTTTCCAAGCTGCTGGCAGTCTTCCTGGCAGTGGAGCTGCCCTAGGGGCAGAGAGGACCTGGTTAAATGCTGGGTAATGAGGAAGAGAAGCTACTCACCAGGAATCTGACGCTATAAAGAAGTGCTTCTCAAAATGTGGTCTGTAGCTGGGCACAGTGGTGCATGCCTGTGGTTTCAGCTATTCAGGATGCTGAGGCTGAGGCAGGAGGATCACTTGAGCCCAGGAGTTTGAGGCCAGCCTGGGCAGCATAGTGAAGCCCTGTCTCTAAAATGAATGAATGAATAAAAAAGATGGGCACCAGACTGGGAGCATCAGCATCACCTGGGGGCTTATTAGAAATGCAGACTCGCAGGCCTCACCCCAGACCTATGGAATCGGCCACTCTGGGGATGGACCTGGCCATCTGTGTTTAACAAGCCCTCCAAGGGGTTCCCAGCCACCCTCAAGGGTGAGAATCATTGTCCTAAAGGAACCTGCAGACATCATTGTATAGGTGTTTGCTGGTTGCCCTGTTCGCCCTCTCAGATCGGGTCTGAACTATTTTCTGCCACATTCTGTGTCCCTGAGACTGTGCTCTGGGGACTACCTTTCCGGCTTCCTCACCAAGTGAGCTGTGAGTTGGGGTTGACTGATGGTAGTAACCCCTGGGGGGGTGGGAGGAGAGAGAGGATGGGGATGTGTCTTCTTTGCTACCCTCTGGTCTCCTTCCTGCTCTGAGGGAGGATGTGTCTCCCCTTGTGCGGCTGCCCTGGAGGCCTCCCCGAGATCCTGCCTCTCCCTGGGGTCCCTCTTAGCTCTGTTCCCTCCCCTTGTTCCTAGCAGTGGTAATGACCTCCAGCTGCTCCTAGTTTCTGGGTGCTTTAGCATCCCCTCCTGGCTCTTTTCACCTGTCAGCACCTCTGCCTTAAAGTCTGTTTATCCAAATTTCCCAGGGTAAAGGCTGCTGTCTGGCAGTGTCCGAATGGTGCCAGGTGGGCCACAAACAGGTGCCACATTCTGATGCAGGTGCCGCAGGAGATGAAAGTCCATTTCTTTGGTGCTCATAGGAAAAGAGAAGGAACTGTAGTCGGCATAGCACCTACTCCACTCAGGGAGTGTGCCCAGCTCTGTGCTGTGTATGTGAATCCACCCAGTCTCCAGCCCTCATAGTACTATCATTTCTGTTTTAACAGCAATGACACCAAGACTCAAGATCTGACAACTGGTAGAGGCAGGAAATGAATTCCTGTCTTTCTGGCTCCTAACTCGGTGTGTCCCATAATCTAAGGAGGCTATCTATAGATAACAACAAAGGCCTAAATTCTTCCAATGTCAAAATGATGCCCTTAATACAGATACAGACCAAAAAGACCAGCAGTATTCTGAAATGCTGCAAGGAAGATGCTTCTTCTGAATATCACCTGGAGTGATCTTTGCTGGCCTCGGGTTAAGGGAAGAATGAGGGAGGACATGCACTGAGTCCCTTTTAGGACGCAGGTGCCAGCAGCTACTTTATCTACATTGTCTGGTGGGATCAAGGCCTATTTCACAGACAAGAAAGTTAAGGCTCAGAAAGGTTAAGCCCATGTGTCCAATAGCAACTCTCCTCCCAATTCCCTTTCTCTCTTTTCCTGGCTTCATTTTTCTCCATGACACTTATCAGCTTCTGATACATTTCTTTCCTTTGTTTGTCATCTGTCTCTCCCCACTAGAATGTAACTCTATGAAGTAGAGATTTTTGACTATTTTTTTTCCAAGTTGTATCCCTGGGCCAACATGGATATATGGCACATAGTAGGTGCTCAGTAAAGAGTCATCAGACATATCATTGAAAACATGTTACAGAGTTGTAAACTACAAATCCAGAATTGGAATCCAGGACTATTGGACTTAGAAGTCAAGTTTTCCACATTAGTGCAATCCTGCTCTTCCTCAAATTAATACCTAGAAATACACACTTATTGAGCACTGACTGTGTGCCTGCCTCAGTTGTTGGTGCGTTTGCATGCACACCCATGACAAATGTTCTTTATGTTCTTCTGAAACTAAGAATTTCTTTTCTAAAAAAACTCTTTTAGAGTTTGATTTTTTTTTTTTTGCCTAATTATTTTTAATCTGGTTATGCCTGCTGTGCTGGTTGGGCTGTGTTACCCTCCACTTCTGTGCCCCTCATAAAAGGCTTGGGGTCATCATCTAGGATCAGACATCCTCAAACTACTGCCCACAGGTCACATGAGGCCTGCCTAGGACATTTATCCAGCCCACCAGGTGTTTTTGCTGCCGCTGCCTGTCCTGCTTAATAGCCGACTCGTCCCGGGGCCTGCAGTCCGGCCCTCCAACGGTCTGAGGGACAGTGATCTGGCTCCCTGTTTAAAAAGTTTGAGGACCCCTGAAGATGAATGATTGCGTTCATTATATTTAACCTACTCTCTCTTAAAGAATTCACCATTCTTTTCCAAAATGACGCCATATTGTCTGCACAAATTATCCAGCAGAGTGGGCAAAGACATAGGGTGACAAATGTGCCTCTGAACTCCAGCCTGTGACCGCAGGTGTCAGATCTCAGACCTGCTGCTTCAGGCACAGCTCAGTAGTGGCCAACTGGTTTTCTTTAAATGCCCACAAGAGCAGGGGCCATGACAGTATAACAATGCTTGACATGGTGGGTGCTTGATACACGTAGGCTGAAACACACATTAATGATATTGTTGAATGATTACTGCAGTACTAGGCTGTGTTCATCATCTCCACTTAATAGAGGAAACAACTAAGGCTCAGGGCAGTAAACCAGAGGATTGCTGACTTCCTGGTTGCCCTCTTGAATGTCAGCATAGAATATCTCCACATTTTGAATATTTTGGTTTAAAATCTGAACAAAGGATCTCTGCAAATGCCTCCTATCACAGTTGTGGTGTTGGAACCACCTTCAAATGTAGCTAGCTGGGAACTTTTCCATAGAAGGTTTTTAATCGGAGAGCAATTTATCATTTGGCACCCCATCTCTAGAGATGTGTTCCCCCTCTCTTCCTACCTGGCCAAATGTAGGGGCAGAGCCAAGAGTAGAAAGTTTCCACTTTTGGTTTGATGACTCTGCTGGGACATGGCAGCTCCAGCCACAAATGGTGCAGTTGGCCTCTTGGATTCAGAGGTGGGAGATATGGTCCATTTCTCTTTTTAGACCACCTGGACAGAATCCCAGTGAGCTGGGAATTCAGAAGCCTACATCTGAGCAAAAGGCTAAATTCTTATCTCTGTTACAAAAGTATGTGTCTCCATTGCAGCCTTAGTCATTTGAGCAGGAAAGAAACTTAAAATCACCAAACCTCTCTACTGAGGACATTAAGGAGACCCAATAAATTAAAGTCAGAACATACAAATTGCATGAATTAGGGTACAACTCCCCACATTCCATTATAGGGGGCTTAACCTGAGAGTTCTGTTAAATGGCAAAGCTCTCTCCTTGGGGCATTGAAAATATTGATCATTCATTTATTCTTTCAACATTTACTGAGCTCTTACCATCTGACAGACTTGAAGCTAGGTGCTTGGGATTCAGAAATAAGATAAAATGTAATTTATGCTAATTCAAAAGATATCCATGCTGATTAATTTTATGTGTTAACTTGACTAGGTCATGAGGTGCCCAGATATTTGGTCAAATATTATTTTAGATGTTTCTGTGAGGATGTTTTTAGATGAGATTAACATTTGAATCCTTAGGCTGAGGAAAGCAGATGGCTCTCCCTAAAGTGGGTGGGCCTCTTCTAAATACTTGAAGGCCTGAATAAGACAAAAGACCAACCTCCATGAGCAAGAGGAAATTCTACAGCAGATTGCCTTCAGACTCCATGTGCAGTGTTGGATCTCCCTGCCTGACAACCTTTGAAGTGGATCACTGGCTCTTCCTGGGTCTCTGGCTTGCTGGCCCACTCCGCAGATTGGACTTGCCAGCCTCCAGAATTGGTGAATCAATTCCTTAAAATAAAATCTCTCTTATAATCTCCTTGTGCGTATGTGTGTGTATAAACTATCTGTCTCTTATTGGTCTGTTTCTCTGGAGATCTCTAATACAATATCCAACTAATATGTTCCTGTTTATCTTTCTGTCTTTTCCTTAGGTTGTATTGCTTTGGAAATTATTTCAGGTGGCTAACATCAATATATACAGTATGCCAAGATGAAATAGTATGGATTAAAATAAAGAGTAGGGCGGTCACCTGTGGGATTGCCCTCCCAGCATCTCTTTGTGAGAATGACAGTCCCCCTTACCCAAACCAACACCTACTGCAAGGGCAGCCATTTTGTACAACCTGTTCCTGCCATCCCTTCATAGCTGATTTGCCTCAGGCTAAGGCACCTACCCTACTCTGGGCCAATCAGAACTACCCTTTGGGAGTTTTAACCTGGGATAGAATTAAGCATTAGGTCAAGTGACAGAGGCTCTGAGATGTAAATCTCAGGAGCCACTGGCAGCCATGTTTTGCATTCTGTGGAGAAAGTTGGGCTCTCATGAGAGAGGGAATGAGAAGGGAAGCCATGATGAGAGGTAGGGGAACTGAGGGGCCTCTCACCCCAGCTGTTATCAGGCTTGACCACACTCTTCTTTCATGGGACTCTCCAGTATCCTTATCATAAATCCTCCTTTTTTGCTTAACAGAGTTCAAATTGGTTTTTATCACTTTCAAGTAAATGGTTTTTTAGACTGAAAGGAAAACAGAAGCAGGAAGATAAAAAATGAAGGTTGGGTTAAGGTTAGTGGATGAACTTGAGGCTCTGTGGCCCCATAGACATGATAAAACTGGGTCACAGGGTTAGCTCTGAGCTTTCTGGCAGCCAGCCCAAAGAGGGAGATACGATTTATAAGATTCACAGTGTCTACACACACCAACAGAAACCAATTGGTTAGACGCAACACACATCATGGTATAAAGCTGAGATCAGACAGAATGTTCTCTGTGAGGCTTTTTATAGAGGGCACCAGGCACTTTGACAGCAGTTCTCAATGTCTCCTGAATTAGCAGCAGCAGCATCACCTGGAAACTTGGTAGAAATACACACTTTTGTACTTGTGTTCTGAGGGTGGGTCCTAGAAATCTGGGTTTAAACAGCCCCCTTCATGATTCTGATGCATGCTAAGGTTTGAGAAACATTGCAGTATGATAAACAATGTCCCCCACAATGTCTTGTCCCAATGATCAGCCTAGCAATGAGCTATTTCTCATAACAGTGCTCAATAACTGAGCTGGCTGTCTGCTGTTTCGTGTGCTCTGCACTGGTCTTCCAATTACAGGACCCCCTCCTCTGCCTGGATAGTGGCCCAACATGATTGCTTCAAGGGCATCATATGATTCAAGCAGGACCAATCAGAAGGCCTTCATGATATTTGAAAGATGAACACCAGTAGAGATTGAGAGAGGGACTGTCTTCTTTTTTAATAGATAGCAAGTTGGAAGGTGGGGGCTTGGGCTGCCAGCTGCCATCATTGCCCACTGTGGAAAGACCCTTTCTGTGGCGGGGAGGATGGGGCCAATATGGAAACAGAAGTAGGGACAAGCAGAGCTGAGAGAGAGTGACGGGGGGTGGGGGGGTTGGAGATATGGAGAGAGAGAACAAGAGAGAGATGATTGATTTGTTAATCTTTATGCTCTTGGTCCTAGAATCCATACCCTTAACTATTACACCCTACTGCCTCTCACTGAAGAAAAGCTTTAGGACCTTCCTAATTGGACTTAGGCCAGAAAGGAATCATTCTGAACTTGTAGCTCCCTAGGAAAACTGTCTTTCCATGGTGGGTACCCTTTGGCTAGTTGTAGGACAAAAGCAATATTAGTTGTAGGTTTCTGGGTATATAGTTGCTTGGAGTTGCTGGGATGAGGCCTGAATAGAGGGGCAGAGGCTTCTTCTTCAAAGAGGACCCCCACTTGAGTAGGAATCCAGGCAGGGATGTATTTTGCTACATGTTGATCTTGGAAGTTTATGCCAGGAAGTTTTGTGGTTCAGAGTTAAATAGCCTGTGAGTATTTTTACTAAAATTTGCCGGGCTGAAAGGGACATCTGATTTATAAATTGTTCCACCTTAAATTATTACAGTACACTCTATCTCAGATGCTGGACTTGAACATGCAGGTGTTTCTCAGCAACTCTATTATTATGGAGAATTCTGGGGTGTGTACATTTTTCTGAATGACAAATCTAACTTTCATCAATTTTTCAAAGATTTGTGACCCAAGAGAAGATTATAAGGTATACTACTCCATGATGGGAAATGCTGGACTTGCCTTTCCTCTTCTGCACTAAAAAGACCAAAACAATTTTTGAATAAAACCCTGGCTTGGCCAATGGTGCTGCCTTAAAACCCTTCCTCAGGACCCCCCATCCCGATGATAGAGAGAGGAGGCTTCATATCAGGCTCTGTCCTCACCAGACTCTTCAGCTTCCCCAAATGTCAAAACCTGGTATGGCTAATTGTTAAAGCATGTGGCTCCGCGTCTGAATGGTAACGCTTAATTGGTGAGCTCTGGGTATTTGACTAGGCGTCTAACCTTGAATGCACTGTGGCTTAATGCCTGCCAAAGGCTGGAAGTAGAAAAAATTTATGGAGGATTTCCTGAAGGAGACACAGTCCATATATCCCATCCTCTTAGATTTATCTTTGGATGAAGCCAGAGCTAAGATGTGAAATGGTAAAGAGGGGTGGGTATGAGCAGGGGACCTAAAGTCAAGTTCTGGATGCACTGGTTATTAACTGTGCTACCTTTGACAAGTAACTTAAACTTTGTGCTCAGCTTTTTTTAAAAAATTAATTATTATGGGTCCATAAGAGTTACATATATTTATGGGGTACATGCGATGTTTTGATACGGGCTTACGATGTGTAATAATCAAATCAGGGTAATTGGGGTATTCATTATTTCAAGCATTTATCATTCCTTTGTGTTAGGAACATTCTAATTCCAAAGATCTGTGGAATCCAAACTTATCATTGACGGTATTGTTGACCTGGTTGTGCTGTCAAATATTAGATCTTGATCATTTTATCTAACTATATTTTTGTACCCATTAACTGTCCCTGTGCTTGGTGTTCTGATTTGTAAATGGGTTTGGTGATAGTACTGACTTCTTTGTGGAAGATTTCATTATCAGTCTCAATTCTTCCACCCTCCCTGAATAAATACCTTTTGCCTTATAACTTCAGAAGTTACCTTCCTACAGCAGGCAGAGTAGTCTTCTCACCTCTTGATTCAGGGGTCAGTCAAGATTCGGGACTCACTTTGGCCAGTGGGATATGAGCAGATGTGACATAAACAGAATCCTTGAAACGGACTTGTACAGTGGGATTTGCTCTCTTGTGGCTCTACCATTGTTATGAGGACACACTTGCTGGACCGTGAGACACGTGGAACAGAACTGAGTTGCCCGAGTTGTGGCCAGCCTAGATCAGCTCACCCCTGCCAATCCCCAGGTGCATGAGCAAATCCAGGCAAGATCAGCAGAGCTGCTCAGCCCAGCCTAGATCAGCTGAAGCCTGCAGATACTTTATAAATAAATGTTGAGTGCTATATGCCACTAAGATTTTGTGACTCTTATGCAGCAAATACTCACTGATACCATCATGGGCTATTGGTAAAGATTAAAAGAGCTCATACATGTAAATGATTAGAATAGTGATTGGTCTATGTGCTTAGGAAGCCCTGGGCATGGCACACATGTCCACTTTGCATATCCGGGTTGCAGTTGCCCCCAGTGCCTGGAAGAGGAGCTGCTGAGATGGAACAGACTTCACACCACCTAACCCAGTGCACAGGAGTTTGAATTCATTGCAGTATCTCCTCTGGTACAGCCCCTACCTCCTGCTTGTTCTGGTTTTGATCTGTTTGGATCAGACATTAGGATGAAAGCAGAGATGTTATCTGTCTTGCTCACTGCTCTACCCCTAGTGTCCAAATAGTTACTGACACATGATAGGTTCTTGATGAACATTGGTTGGCAGATTACAGACTTCTCAATTCCAGGTTGACACTGGTCTCACAGCTTTTCTCATTCCAGGGAACCCTGCTAAGCTTTTTCTCTCTTTTCTCAAGCATGCTTGAAACCAATGGAGTGGTGAAGTCCAGAACCCCATGGGACTAATTAAGACTTGGGAAATGAAGCAACTATTCTCTCTCCCTCTCTGTCCCTCTTCTCAGGAGCCATAGTCAGGGCAGCCACGCTTGTGAGTGGAGTTGAAAGTTGTCTACTGTTGCTGTTTGAGGAACATGGGAGATAGTTTTTCTTCAGTAACCACCCATCAGTGATTCCAAAATTCTATCCAAGGCTTCTATTTGTGTTAAGACATACCTCATTCTTGTGGTTAGCTTAAAAAATGCAAATACTCTTGTAAGGCATGCCACTCTGATGAATTAAGTCTTTAGTATGAATGCATTGCTAGAACTGTTCCTTTTAATAAAATGATCTAAACATTTTGAAAGCATTTTTTTCAGCACCTACCATCTTGATGACTACAAAATATGCAAAGAAATCCTGACCTCCAGGAGCACTAGGTTAGTGTGAGAGGTATTTCGTGTCTATTGCGCTTCATAAGGTGGGGTGTGATAAGCACTTTTAGGGAGATGCTGATGATAGTAATAACAATAAGTATTGTCATTTGTGACTGTGGCCACATTTTCTTCCCCTCCTTGAATCTATGTTCTTACAGTGGGGATTTGTGTAGCAGGACATGAAGCTGAGCTGTTCTCATGTTTCGCTCTAATTGGGGACATTAGCAAATGGGACACATGCTGAGATGTGAATGATGCTTGCACTTTGGGGTTGCCCTCTTGCTGCTCTTGGACTTTAGCAGCCATGTCATAGCTTCGATTAGTCTACCAGGAGCTGAGTGGCACCTGGCCCTGTCACCACATTGCTAACAACGAACTGACCTTTGGACACATGAGTGAGGCCACTTGGGACCAGCCGGCCCCAAGCTGAGCCTCTAACTGACCACAAACACCTATTCGAGCCTGGCCAAGATCCATGGAGCCCAGCCCAGACCAGGAGAAGTGACCAGTAGAATCCTTACTGTTTTAAGCTACTAAGTTTTAGAGTATGAGTTAACTACACAGCAGTAGATAACTGATGATAATAATAATAATGATAGTAATAATAATAGTTTTCATTTACTGGTTGCTTATAACATACTGAGCGTGGAACACACACTAATTTAATATGTACTCACTTAGTAATTGTGACAGCTCTATGAGGAAAGTAAGAATTTACTATTATTCCATGAAGAAGGAAGGCAAGGCTGGGTACAGTAGCTCACACCTGTAATCCTGGCAGTCTGGGAGGCCCAGGTGATAGGATCACTTGAGCTCAGCAGTTCAAGGCCAGACTGAGCAAGACTAAGACCCCTTCTCTATTTAAAGAAATGTACAAAAACTAGCTAGGCATAGTGGCACATGCTTGTAGTCCCAGCTACTTGGGAGGTTAAGGCAGGAGGATTACTCTAGCCCAAGAGTTTGAAGTTGCTGTGAGCTCTGATGATGCCACGGCACTCTATTCAGGGCTGCAGAATGAGACTCTGTCTCAAAAAAAAAAGAAAGAAAACGAAAAGAAGAAGAGGGAAAGAGAGACACAGAGCAATTAACCACTTACTCAAGGCCATGCTAGTTAGTGGAAAAGCCCAGACTCAGACCCAGGTTTCCAAGACTCCATGCTGGTGTTTATAAGAGGGTGCCAGGCCCTCCACTGCAGGTTACAGAGACAGTGCTCTGGGAATCCAGGCGAACGTTTTTCCTTTGTGGGGGCTTGAGTCATGGAGAGCAGAGGAGGCAGAGGTATTTCTTTCACTTGCCTCATAATTCTGCCCAGGGCAGGCCCTTGCTGCTGAGACACTGTTTAAGAAGAGCACCCAGAGGAAAGACACTTGTCTCATCTCCTCTTGCCCGGTGACAAATGTCCTCATCTTGCTGTGCGTAATCAATCCCTTTCTGGATTTTTACCTGAGCATTCTCTGGTCCTTGGGCCCAGCATCTCTCAGCTGCCAATCCTCTGTTACAAGCTCCCCACCCCAACCCCCAACGGCTGTTACAGTGATTTGTCAATAATAAATTCTAAAGCAAATTGAAATATTTTGCGACAGCATAAAAACAAATGGGAGAAAACGGTTCCCATCCCGAAATGCTGATTGAATCAAATATTGCAATATCGATTGTATGATACATTTTCATATTTAATTCAATGAAAACCATGGGGTTCGAATGCTTTCCATTACCCTACAGAATTTTTCAGTTTGCTGGAGAATTTATTATTGGTGTGCCACCCAAATCGGATTACTATTGAATCAAAACCCTGCCACGTTATTCAATCAAAGACCGTGATTCTAACCCCAAGAGTCGATCATTACCACTTTTCCCAAAGTGTATTTCCTTTTACCTGCGTCACACAGGAGCGGCCAGGTCTCTGTCTGTCTGCACATCATCCACACCCCCCCCCCCCACTCCCTGCAGTTGAAATCTACCACTGCCAGAAACCTAGCCACAGTCACAACTGGCTTTTCAATCCCATTGTCAAGCTGGGATTTTCCGGGAATTCATGTTCTCACCTCCTTGTTTTTGTCTTCCTTCCAGGCCCCAGTTTGGGCATGTGCCTGCCACCTGCAGTAGGTGACTTACCACAGGCAGTCACCTCTGGGTAGAAATGGAACTTGGGGCTCACAGCAAATGCTACCAGTGCTTCCTGCGCTCCCTTGAGAGCCTTGTCTCATGTTCCCCTATGCCACCTTGTCGTTGCTCTTGTTCCCAACAGCCAGCACCTTTGTTACCTGTGTTCCAGGAGGGCTAGCAGTGTGTGAGAACTGAAACCTCTCTGGGGGCCTCCTTTAACCAGGTATTCCAGTGCTCTGTTCTCCCATTGGGTCACCTCTAAAAGTGACCTACCTCCCTTGTCTCTAGAAATCCCTTGGAAAATTGAGCCCAAGTTCCCCTTTGTAGGACTTGCTTTGACACTGACCCTTGCAGTGTGTCATTTCCCTTCCTTGTGTCACTTCTTCACTTCCTGTTAGGGGCTGAACTGTGACTGTGCCCCCCGCTCATTCACTTAATGAAGCCTTAACCCCTAGCACCTCAGAACGTGAACTTACTTGGAAGTAGGGTTTTAAAAGAGGTAATCAAGTTTCAGTGATGTCGTGCGGGTGACCTCAATGCAATATGATTGGTGTCTGTGTGAAAAAGGGAAATTTGGACACAGACACACACTCAGGGAGAATACCACATGAACAGGAAGACAGAGATGGGGGTGAGGCTTCTATGTATATGAGCCAAGGAACCCCAAAGATTGCCAGGGGACCACCAGAAGCTAGGAGGGGGCAGGGAACAGATTCCCTTTACGGTGCTCAGTGGGAGCCAACCCTGCTGACACCTTGACCTTGGACTTCTGGTTTCCTGAACTGTGAGATAATCCATTTCTGATGTTGAAAGCATGCCATGTGTGGTACTTTATTACAGCAGCCCTAGCACATACATATACTTTCCTACTGATTTTTCTGGGGAGTACTTCTTAATAGAATCACTTATGCATGAATCTCAGTCTGAGGATCTGTCACAGGAGCCTCTGCACCTAAGCAGGACTGAACACCAAGTTCTTGAGCCCAGTGCCCCAAATTGTAGGTGCACGCGTATATGCCCCATGGAGACTGGATTTCTTGAATCTGATTAAAGAATCTCCACTTAAATAAAAGCCCCACGCAGACCAGCGTGTCTGATGGTGGATGGCATTTAGCCGGGGTGGACCTGGCAGCCTTGGGCTCTCTGGCTCCTCACATGCATCTTTCTTCCGTGCTCCTAGCAGCTGTGGCCTGGCTGCTTCACCAAAGTTGAATTGAGTGTCCCTGAAAAATATAGCGTAGCATCCTTTCCCTGCCGTGAGACACTAAACCAATAAATTATAAATCAGCCAGCAGCCCCGTGACATGAGGATGTAATGAGAAATGCAAAATAAGAAAAGACACGGGGAGGAGGACATGCTCCTCTCTCTCCCCCAGCTCAGCTCCCTTTGGGCTCGGAGAAAACAATTGCTTTCTTTTCTCTGTGTGTCTGTGTGGCGACATGGGTGCAGCACAGACGCACACGTGCACAACAGTGTCACCGCTAATGATCTACAAGAGGCTGCTCTCAGGAACAAAACTGGGACAATAGAATGATTTGGTTCCTGGGGTTTATAAAAGTCCTGGGCTAAAGGGCCAAGTGGGTCCGCCAGGCCAATTTCCTTTGGTGAGTGGTCAGCCCCTCTCTGTCCCTTCCTGCCCCACGGCTGGTGGCCTGGTGAATCTTCACTTTGACCAGTACCTCCTATTGTGTGTCCCTGGTGGTCCTCCAGCACACCTCCTGGAATGCCCTGTGCAAAGAGGTGACAAGCTTGTCTGCCTCTCTTAGGGCACAGAAGCCAGCTGCTCTGTTTGTTTATTTATTCATTGCCTTGCATCCATTTATTCAGCTATTCAGTGACTGATAGAGGGGGTCTGGGAATGAATATTTTCAAGGCCTCTGGGGAGCAAAATGATGCTACTAGAAATGCAGGAACAGTCTGTCTTCCTTTGCCACCACCCTCTGCCTCATGTCCGGCTACCCGTTCATCTCCATGCTGAGGCCTTCTGCTGGACACCACCTCCTGCTTCCATGCTTCATCCTGCCCCCGAACCAAGGTTCAGCAAAACACTCATTCAGTGCAAAACCTGGCTTGAACTGACTCGAGGTTGCTTAAGGCCTTATTTAACCCCAGTTCATGTTCATGTGACTATCCATGCATTTTGCTGCAGAGAAAGTGTCGATGTGTTTGTTTGTGAGGTGCTTCCCCACATGCTGCTGGGGTTTAGGGTAATATGTGGTGAATGTGCTGTATGACCTTCCTAAAATAGGAAAAATTCTGACTTCTGAAACCTACCCATCCGTGGTTTGGATCCGGGATTGTGGATCCACACCAGCTCCACTTATTCAGGGATTGGCAAGTGCCAGCAGTGGGGCTGACCTTCAAAGCATGTCACATCGGATATTAACAACAACGCTTTGTGTGTGTACACTACTATTCTTCCTGTTTTATAGATGAAGAAACTGAGGCCCAAAGAGTTAAGTAACTTGCCCTAAGGTCCCCAGCTAGTAAAGGGTGGAGCCAGGAATTGCACCCTTCTGTATTTAGCCCGAAGTCTTGAACTTTAACCTTTTTTTTCTTTGAGACAGAGCCTTACTCTGGCTAGACTGCCTTGGGATCAGCCTAGCTCATGACACCTCAAAATCCTGGGCTCAAGTGATCCTCCTGCCTCGGCTTCCCTAGTAGCTGGAACTACAGGTGCCTGCTACCACACCCAGCTAGTTTTCTTATTTTTCATTGAGATAGGGTTTCCCTCTTACTCAGGCTGGTCTTGAACTCCTGAGTTCAAGGGATTCTCCTGCCTTGGCCTCCCAGAGTGCTAGGATTACAGGCATGAGCCACTGTGCCTGGCCAAGTTTCATAGCCTTTAACCACTGTATTAGCTATGGAGCTCCTCAGTGACCTCCTGACTTGGTCTGTCCAAACTGTCTCAGTAACTCATATGCTCATCCTAGGCCCAGATACTTGTCAGGGCTTAAGAGACACTGCTGAAATGGGGAGCAGTGGGACAGGGAAGTTCCACCGCAGTTGATCTGGGGAGCAAGTAGGAGAGTGGGGATAGAGGTAGAGAAAACCAACAGGGCCTGGAGACAGAGAAAAGACATTGTCTCTCAACCTTGGGGATGGAGGAAGGAGGATTTTGTCCCTGTAAGAACTCTTTCTTATTTTGCTCTCACTGGGTTGCCCATGTTCAGGACACAGATGTCTCTCCACTTCTGTCTGCTAGTCCCTTGGGCCCCAGTATTATCTTCTTCTGTCTTAAGAAAGAATTATGTTCCTGGAAAACCTCTCTTAAGGTTACTTCTCATTGACCAAAATCATTGCCCACAGGAAAAAAAAAAGTGTATTCTTGAGTCCCTAAATTAATACCACCTTAGGCTAAAACAATATCAAAATCCTATTAAAATGGATGAAATAATCTCAATAGTTATCATCAGTTATTCTAACAACCTAATGAGGACTTTTCTCTTCATTAATTACTCTCCAGGGTGGCTCTTGAGCTACTTCACAGGTAATATGCACTATACACTTAACACTGCATTCCAAGAACAAAGCATACATATAATATTCAGTGCTTTGTTGATTCAAAATTTAGTAACAAAAATAGTAAAGCTAGAAGTCATCAATAAAATGTACACACTTGTTATGCTACTCACTGAGCAAGTTACCAAGAGAGGGGTCAGGAGACTTCAGATGATCACCCTTCAAACCAGGAAGCTGTCACATGAATTCCAGTATTTTCTGTGAGATTAAGCAGAATGCATCTCCTCACCTTGTGACATTGGGCTTGGCACTGTGACTTGCTTTGTTCAATGGAACATAGTGGGAGGACCAGGGTGCCAGTTCTGAGCCTAGGCCTTAAGAGACATCTTGTAGTTCTGTCTTGACCTTTTGCTCTTCTGCTTTTTCTATGTCCCGAGTGACTACTGGTCTAAGGAGAGATAGAAGGGATTCAGAGCCACTCTGAACCTATTCAAAAACCTGAAGCAGAGCCAGCCCTGTATACCTTTGAGCAAGAAAAATAAATGTTTTATTTGGCAAACTACTGACTTTGGGGATGATTTGTTATCTGGCATTATACAGAAAATAGCTGACTAATACAGCTAGTAAAGTAGAATTGTTGAACCTGAATGGGTACACACTAGGTACATCTGAAATCATGCAACAGAACTGGGTTAGGACCCCCAGTGTCCTTTGAGTCACTTAGCCTGCTAAAGTGTAGTTAACTCTGGAGAGTTGGAGCAAATTCCTTTTTAAATTGGTAGGTTGGTTTGAACTCTGTGAGTAGTTCTGGGCTGGTTGGCTTTACTGCCCCATCTCCTAATGCCCTCTGAGTCACTGAAATGTCCGCATCTCAATAGTTGAACAACATGTTTCCGTTTTGAAATCCTTTTGATATAAATTGTTTACACTACTAGCAAGACCAAGGCTCAGAATTCTTGCTGTGCCTACAGGTTTCTCCTGAGAAATTCTTTCTGAAATGTCTCCAGGCCAGTGCCACAGGGTGCTGCACCCTATGTGTGCTGACTAGACCATGGGTGGATGAACATTTGCCCAAAGGCAGCCAGGTCACAGATTGGCCTGTGAGGTAGCCTGCTTCCAAAGCTCCACGAAATGGAGCTTAAGTAACAGCTTTGTCTCGCTGCGGTGGGAAGAATGTTGCTGCCCTAGTCTGTAGTTTATTAGAACCCAGCCATGGAAGATGAATGCAGACCTATCCGGGTGAATTTCCCTGTCTGGTTCTTACATAGAAGGTGCATCAGAACCAATAGGGAATGTGTTAGAAATACAGACTCGCACACCACCCAAATCAGAACTTGCATTTGAGCACAATGCTCAGGAGATTTGGTGGCATGGCAGTAGTTTTGGTAGTTTGAGAAGTGTTGCTCAGAGACATAGGTCACAAAAGATATGTTGAAGTCTTTACCCCAGTACGTAAGAATGTGACTTTTTTTTTTGGAAATAGGGTTGTTGTCAATATAATTCGTTAAGGTGAGGTCACACTGGAGTAGGATCATACTGGAGGGGTGGGCCCTTAATCCATATGGCTGGTGTCTTCATAAAAGAAGAATGGACACAGATATACACACAGGGAGAAGACAGCTATCTTCTCCTGATGATGGAAGCAGAGATGGAAGCCATACAGCTGTGAGCCAAGAAACTCTTGGGGCTACCGAAAGCTGGAAGGTACAAGGAAGGATCCTCCCTTCAAAGCTTTGGAGGAAGCGTGGCCCTGCCAACACCTTCCTTTCAAACTTCTAGCCTTCAGAACTACGAGAAAATAAATTTTGCTGCTCAAAGCCCCCAATTTATGATACTTTGTTATGGCAACCCTGGGGAACTAATACACCTGCCCAAACTGTCAGGGAGCTAAGTCAGGCCCCCTCCAAAGAAGACAGGGAAATAAGGGGACCTGGGTACAGGCCATGGGAAGCACCTATGAGGAGGTACACAAGTGGGGCAAAGAAGGGAGAAAAGCCTATAAAAGCTGCGTTGGGCAGCTGGGCTCAATCCCTCTGGGATCCTCAGCCTAGACCACGGAGAGCAGTGATCTTAGTAATCGGTCTGCCCTGAGAGGATCTTAGGTGTGCCATGAAAACTTTTAAAGATCATTAATTAAATTATTTTTGAAAGAAGTTCAAAACACAGTGAATATATATTTTTTTTTTGATCAACATAATTTAAGTGTGCCACAGAAGTTTAACTATAGGTTCAAGTGTGCCACGAGATAAACCCTGGTGTAGAATATGCCTCTGAATTGTTCCATGGGATGACAGGTCAGCATCTGTCCACTGACTCCTGCTGGCATGGGCCGTGGGTTGCCCCCACAGCCATTAAGTTCCTCACCCTTCTGTGATGAGCCTACATACCCATGCTTCATGCCCTGTAGTCACTATCTTATGATTATTAATCATTTTATTTTTGAAAAAGGCTCAGTGAAATTGTGTCTTGGAAGTGAAGTCCAGTGGGGCGTGGAGCGTCCCAGTCTCCCTGAGATGGTTCTCAGCTGCCTGCTCCACCACCCACTAGCAGGAGCCCTGCAGAAGGTACAGAGAGGGCAAGGCCTACTCCCAGCTGAGCGGTGCAGGCTCCAATGAGAGTTTGCACTTGTCTTGCAAATAACTCTCTGCCAGAGGGGGCAGGGCATTGAAAAACAAATCAAAATCATCATGACAGGGTAAGGGAGAGGCTCCTGGAAGAGAGGGAGAAGCTTGTGCACTGCGTTTTGAACAAGGGGACCTGAATTTTCATTTTGTACTGTGCCCCACAAATATGCCATCTACCCTGTCCCTGATTCTGGAGGGAGCCCTGAGATAGAGGAGCGGAGAGAGGCAGACAGCTGAGGTGGGAAGCTGGTAGCATGTGAACTGTCCATCATGGCTACAGGGGAACTCTGGGATTCCAGGGAGATTGGGGTGTGGCACCCACAGAAGCTGCTGCAGGGGTCTCCCCATTCTCGAAGCAGTGGCCTTACCCACTTTTGTGTTGCCTTCTTGTTGTTTTATGGGTGTTGGTCTCTACCAACTTGATGCTGAGTTCAACCGGCACATTTGAGCAGGTTCCCGTGGTATCTGGCTTCATCACCTGCTTCTGGAAGAATGAATGAAATCTGCAAAAGGCCTCACGTGAAGCCTTGGGAGGAGCGTGCTCCAATCCCGTGCAAATAACCAATAGATGTTACTTCTCTCTGCTGGCAGCAAAGGCTAGGGCTTCCCAAGGTACAGGCCAGCATGTGTCTGCCTGCCAGGATGTCACAGCAATGTTCAGCATTGGAGCAGCACAGCCAGCCAGCTGTCGGTTAGGAGAAAGGAGGCTGTAGTTTGGGATCTCAAAGTCAGCGGAGAACTCCCAAATGTGGTGGCAAGGCTGCGGTTGCTGGCGGCCGGGAGAGCCACAGGACAGGCTGGCTGAAGGGAAAGGGGGGTGGGGAAGGTGTGAAGGGACACGAAGTAGGATGAAGGAGGAGGGGTGGGCCTCGGCCTGACCCCAGGCAGTGGAGAGGCCATTTGGCACTCCCGTTGACTGAGCACACTAATTAGATACTTGTGCCCTGGAGTCAGATCTACCTGTGCTCAACCCCCAACCCTGCAGCTTAGTAAGTGCTCACTGGGAGGCTGAAGAAGATGCTAACAGTATCTACCTCATAGGGATGTCATGAGGCTGAGACATACTTGATCTTGAACTTGACACCTAGCAGGTGTTCTCCAAATTTCACACTCACAGCAGTGCCCATTGTCAGAGAGGAAGCACAAAGCCATCAGACTGGGAATGTGAAGGCTTGTGTCCCTGAGCAGCCCACCCTGCTTACTACACACTCTGTCCATAGCTTTCATCTTTGGTGTAGGTGGTAGGATCTTATAGGTAAGGCAGATCGTATCTGCTGGGTGGATTAGGTGTCTTGGTATATAAGTGTCAGATATAAAGGAACAACATGAGGGCCAGTGGAGTGAAGGTAGCAAAGGTTTGGCTTGCCAGATCCTAACTGTCTCTCCTTGGGCAGAGTCCCACAAACCAGGCCTTAATGCAGCCATCCGTGACATAAGCAGGAAAACAATATGCCAGATAGTAACATAAACTTTGGAGTCAGACTGCCTGGGCACAGCATTTACTAGCTGTGTGACCTTGGGCAAGTTACTTAACCCCTCTTGTGCTTTGTCTATAAAGTGAAGGTTAGAATAACACCTATCTCATAGAAATAATGGGGCATCAATTAGTTAACATGTGGAAAGTGTTCAGAACAGTGCCTAGAATATGGTGAGTTCTGTGTTAAAGTGTGAAGTATTATTATTGCATGGCACAAAAGATAGTGCCAATGAGGGCTCTCAACCAAGACCTTCCTGAGTGGTGACCTGGGAAAGAATGCTCTTTTGCCTGGGGACCTGGGATTTAAAGGTCCCATTCTGCTCTTGGTAGTAGGGGCAGGGGACAGAGGGGCATAAAGAAGTATCAGCATGAGTAGGTGTTGGCCTGCCCCAAAAGTGGTGGAGGCAGCCACTGCTAAGCGAGCCAGAGTGGGGCCAAGGGGCTTTGCAAATTCCATGTGTTCTGGCTGGAGGAAGGGTCCACGGAGAGCAGATGTGACAATTCTTGTCTACCTTGTGAAGGGGTTTGCACTTAATCCACAAGGCAATGGGGGAGCATTGGGTGATAATAGTAATGAAACTATATATATGGAGCTCAATCATTCATTCATGCATCATGTATTCATTGAACAACAACCACATGCCACGCACAGTTCTAGATCCTGGAGTGACAAGCAAGACAGGGATGTCTTGGCTTGGGAATCAAGGGCTTGGTAAACCTTCAAGTGACAACAAACCCCAGCCTGGATGGGACACAGACACTAATTCTGAATTCCTGCTCTCAGAGCTGAGCTTTTACTTTTGCACCAGGACCTGCAGGAGAAGCTCAGGCATTGTGGGTTCTTTGTATTTCTTCACCAAATTGCCAGATGCGAGGCCTGCTCTATCTGTTTCTGAATCCAACTTTGAATCAGCTTTCTTCAGAAGGCACACTGGGTTTTACCCTCACTAGTTCTGAACAGCTGGCTCGGCATTTCCCCATGGTCGCTAAATCCCCTGTGTGTTCCTGGTACTCAACAAAGCACCCAATATATTTTCATTAAATAGTCACTGAGGCAGCCAGACGTTGTGTTCTAAAAAGTCATCTTGTGGGCTAAAGATTAGGCTCAGGTTGAGTACTATAGGAGGCAGATGTGGGGTTGGAGTCAGTGATTGTGAGCAATAATTTAGCCCTTCAGTGGTTTCCAGGAAGTACCATATGAAATTTGGCACAAAATAGCACAGAAGTAGCTCCAGGGAAAGGAGACAGGTCTGGTCAGGATGGGCTGGGGGCAGCCATTGGGAGGAATTGCAGATCTGAAAAGTCTCCACCAGCACAGTGGGACCTCTGAGTAAAAAGTGCCCATCAGAGGAGCCCTGTTGTAGGCAGAAATGGCTGGCCCCAAGTACCACTGTCTTGCTCAGCCACTGGCCAGGGGCCACCCTGAGTGGCTGAGACTGACCTTGCTGAAGCCAACAGGTGGAGGCTGTCAGCTAAACACACTCCAAACAGCTGGCAGTAAGTCCTTGCCTGGCGGGGCTCTGAGTGATGCCTCTCTTCGTCTGTCACAAGACCTTAAAGGAAAATTGGGAGCAGGCTCTGGCACCCTGTGCGTAATTAAGGTAAGGGCTCTCTCTGCCTTCAAGGCTCTCACCATTTAGTAGAACTTATGAAAATTTATGATATCCCCGCAAGGAGAAAGTCCAGGCAAGAAAGCCTCAGATTCCAGTTTCTAGGAGGATGAGGTGATATGTAGGAGGCTGCTCAGTTCGCTTGGTACCCTGAGAATTTCCCCACCCAGGCCAATGAAAATGATTCTTATACCAGCAATGGAGAAAGCCTTTTCTATTTTCCTTTTTCCTAATTTGGTGGAGAAGATGCAAATGGATATAGATTCCATCAAAATGCTCTCACCAATGATAGATATCCCCTATTTTGTTTCGCTCCCGTTTGGGTTGTTAGCGTGGCAGCAATTAAACTTGACAAAATAGTGATTAAAAAACAATGAGAGGCAAATGTACCAGCACACCAGCGCGCATCTAGACCATTCTGAAAATGATCTCTTAAGTGTTTGAAATCTGCTTTATTTTCCTACCACAGGAATGAGTTTTCAAAAAACAGCACTTAGGAAGGGCAATTTGCCACAAGCATTCCACGGCCCCAACAAACAGTATTTCTTTCTAATGGACTCTCCCCTCCAAATTTTAGCTGCAGTTCCCAAATCAGATTCATTATAGAAAAGAACGAACGAATACCACAAAATGCCCAGAAACCGGGCCTTTTCCTGACACTTTCAATAATGCAAAAGGCAAACAAAACTTCTCAACGGTAACTTTGCTTGATGAGTTTCCAGGGCACCGGCTGCTGGGCTGCCCTGGTCTGGGAGGTGGCCACCACCGTGGAGCTGGGAGGTCTAGCTGTGATCAATCCAAAACGTCAGCTGGTGCTGTCTTTGGAGCAGGGTCTTTATAACATCTGGCTGTTCCTTGCAGGGTTGAAGAGTGTGGCTCACAGGGGACCATTTAGGGAGAGGCATTAACAGCACAGGACATTTTCAGCAGTGGGGTTTTTGTTTGTTTGTTTTTTGAAATCCTGAAGCATATCTGGCTTCACAAAGCCACAGTCATGTCTTTCTCTCTCTCTTTCTGATGTGCAAGCAGCTTTCCGGGTCTAATTATAGATGTAGTCTGTGCATCCTTGATCAATAGTTCTGAGTGTCCTCCCGCCTTAAGAGTCGTTTAGTTCTTGCTGATGGGCTGGCATTTCAACCTCCAGCTCTGAGCAGGAGTCCTCAGACTCCTTGGCCCCATCAGCAAAACCCCGGCTTCTCCCAGAATGCCCTTTGAACTTTGCAGAGCTCCCAGCAAGCCCCATCTACAGGGAGCCATAAGGAGGCTGAGGAAAAGCCTGACGATATCCAAAACTAGGGTTCAAGCAGGAGACCGCCGGAACTGAGAATGGTGTCTGGGAATGTCTCCCCCAAGATGCCCCCTCAAAGGAGGAGGGGAGAGCCCCCAGCAGCAGGAATCAGCTTGGGCACAAGGCAGCCATCCATGCGTGTTCTCAGTGATCTCTGGTGCAGCCGTAATCGTGCTGCCTTTGCAGACCCAGAAAGCCACTCTGTTTGCAGCCTTCTGTTTAATAATGAGAGACACACAGCACAGAGGTGGCAGGGAAATGAAGAGGCAGAGCACAATTTGACCTGCAGGGCACAGGAAACTGTGGAGCAGAGAGGTGCTTAATAATAGGGTTTCACTGGACGGGAATAAGTGGCTTCCCCATGTGGCTTGGCGCCTCCTCTGAGAATGACCCCAGACAGGCTCTCTTGATCGGCTCCATGTCCTCTGCCTGGCTGGTGGATGCTGTGGGAAAGCTAAACTGGGCACTGTGCTGAGTCCCCAGTGAAGGAAGGTGGAGAACTAGAGAGTGACAACAGCCCCAAGCAAGGCACTGGCTCAGAGTCTCGGTGCCCCAGAACCCAGAGTATTGGGGCAGCCCCCCAGCTCCCCTGTGCTCAGGCTCTTTTCCAGGGCAGGCCTAGGCATAGGCACGGAGGGGAGGGGTGGTACACCCAGGGACCACTTGAAAAGCAGCCGGCGTGGGTAACGCTCCCAAGGCCGCCAATCCCAGGCCTGCTCGTTCCTATGGAAACAGGCGCCAAGCTAGGAGCCTGCTGCTGGGAGCCAGTCACAGGCGGCTGTCAGGCTCAGCTGCCGGCTGCCCGCTGGGACCTGGAAGTGCCCTTTTCCAAAAACCATCCCTGCTGGCTCTGAGTCAGAGGGGTCTCCTGGCATCCGCTGAGCTCGGAGCCTGGATGGAAGAGAAGAGGGAGGAGAAGGAGGGGAGCGAATAAAAATATTTACGCTTAACAAACACTTTGATGTTTGAAGACTGTGTGTACAAATGAGGGCTGAGAACATCTTTGGTGAGGGGTTGGTGTTTCCAGGCAAATCACTGCATGCGTGCGTGCACATACACATACATATACACACACGTGCACAATCTTGAGGTCTCTTTATCTTTTTATGCGTTCACATTATCACCACAGCAGAAGGCAGAGCAGACCCAGGAAGAGTGTGGGTGGTGACGGATGAGTCCCCAGGGACTGCACTCTTGTGCCTCAGTGGGCTTTCTCTGTCTCAGCCATAAAGTGGCCTGAGGTGGCTGGAGCTGCCTGGCCACATGAGGCATTCTAGGAAGGCTGCCTGTTGGAGCTGCTGCCTGGCTGGAGGTATCAGGACTGGGGAGGTCTGGATACCAAGCATGGTCCCTGTGAAGGCAAGGTCCCCTGGCCTGGTGTTCTGCTGCTCTGGAGAGGGTAAAGCCCTCTTAAGAGGAAGTGTGCAGTTAAGACTTGTATTGGACTTGAGTTTTAACTTCACAGATCCTGAAAATTGGAAAAGGTGTGTAGTAACATGAACACCTGCACTGTGATTAGGCAGAGGTAATAGTGGCAAGGGACTTGGGCTTCAGAGCCAGACAGCATTGGTTTGTGGCCTTGGGAAAGTCACTTAACCTTTCTGATCCTTGTCAATTTCTTAGATTGGCAGGAATAGTAGTAACTACCTCGTGGTGTTATTTTGTGGAGTAAATACATTAAAATATATGGAATAATAGTATGTGCTCAATAAATGTTAGCAAGTATCATTGTGTTCACCCAACAAATGGTGATTGAGGTTATACAATATGCGGAGAGCCATGTGAAGTCTATGGAGGATACACTTACTTAGGCAGATAATTTGCCTTAAGGGATTTTATAGTTTAGTGAAGAAGCCAAGAGAAGAAGATTAATAATTATGAACATAGGCAGAAGATGCAAGGTGAGGTCAACAGTGTCCACTCTGCTCTCTCCCTTAAATAGTTCTTCGGGGGTAAAAGTAAGGGTGTATTACTCTAGCAAGACTACATGCTATGACAAATAACCCTCAAATTTGCATGAGGTGATTCAGGAGCCCAGGCTCCTTCTTTCTTTTGGTTTTCCCATCTTCTGGAGCCTTGGAATTTTCCACTGGTCCTTTCCATCCAGTGGACTGAGGAGGGGTGAGAGAGAACATATAGGACTGTGTAGAAAGTTATAGAGACCAGGTCTCAGTCTGGCCACATTTTACTGTCTGGAACCCAATTATTGGCCCCACCCAACTGCAAAGGTTGCTGGGAAATGTAGTCTTTCTGTGTACCCAGTGGCTAAGTAAACTAGGGATTGAACAACACAAAGTGTTGTCTCTGCTACAGTTGCAAAGGGTTTTGAGAATTCAACAACCATACAATTTTCAGGGACAGGGATGGGTGTTCTAGTTACTTATTGCTGTGTTATAATCCACCATAAAACTTACTGGCTTAAAATAACCACATTTACTTAGCTCATAAATTTGCAATTTGGGCAGGGCTCAGCAGGGACAGTTCATCCCTGTTTTGTCCATTCAGTGTCAACTGGATTGGCACAGAGGCTAGAGGACAGGGTTATCTGAAGACCTGCTCACTCCCAGTTCTGGTGGTTGATGCTGGCTGATGGCTCAGACAGGTGGAACTGGAACAACTGGGGCTCCTCAGGTATCTCTATTTCTTTTTTTGTTTGCTTATGAAAAACTTATTTATTTTAATTAGCAAGTAAAAATTGTATATATATGGTGTACAAAGTGATGTTCTAATATATTTATACATTGTGAAATGGCTAAATTAATCTATTTTACATATGTTTTGCCTTACCCCCCCCCTTTTTCTTGTAGTGGGAATACTTAAAATCTACTTTCTTAGCAGTTTCCAGATGCACAATATATTACTATTAACTATAGTCACCATGATGTACAACTGATCCTCTTGAATTCAGTCCATATGTCTAACTGAAATTTTGTGTCCTTTGACTAACATCTCCCCAGTTCCCTCACTGCAGCCCCCTCTGCATGTGTGTGCAGTCTTTCTACGTGGTATCTCCAGCATGGAAGCTTCACAGGGTGGCAGGATTCCCTACATGAAGGCTCAGGGCCCCTAAGGCACATCTTCTAGGATGGAGCAACACAGGCTGCATGGCATTTTCCAACCTGTCCTTGGAAGTCAATCTCACTAATGACATCAAGGGATAAATTCATACAAGTGTCTAGTTCACAACACTTAAAGGCAAGAAATTCCATATTACTTTGTTGTGCCAGCTCAGAGACCCTGCTTGCCAGGGTCAGTCATTTCTGGGAGATTCATTTCCCTCTCTAGAAATTTATGAGTTCCTGAGACTACTGTAGACTAGAAAGTGGGGAAAGGGCCATGGCAATGGCTGCTGAGCTGCTCATTGTCAAGAGTTCCCATTCATGCTGTCCGCTCTCTCAGAGCTGACCATGCTCCCCAAGACTCTCATTGAGGCACCCAGGGCCATGGTGCTTAAGGTCCTGGCCTCAGGGTCTAAGCAGTGCCCTCAACAGAGGCTCTGCCATCGCCCAGGGCCTCTGGGAAGCTTGGCACTGGTCTTCTGTGGCACCTGCCACCTCCAGTGCCATCACTGGTCTTCTGTGGCACCTGCCACCTCCAGTGCCATCTTGTAGGTCTTGGATTCCCCTTACATTCCTCACCCTTTTCTAGTCTCCCCTGCACGCTCCCCACTCTAGTCCCTGTGAAGATGAAGCTTCTTGAGGCAGGTACTTGCCCTTGGCCGATCCACAGGGGGTGCCAGCATGATGATTTCTGTAGACTCTCTTAAGAGAGAACAGTGTGCACTGAAGGCCACTGAGGCTTGGTCCATCCAGAATTAGTAACACATTTATTTTGGGTTAACCCTGGCCTCCATGCCTTACAGCTCTGCTCTGCTGATCAGGCTCCATCCTTCCAAACATTTTGAAGAATGAGTCTGTACTAAACCTTCTAAAACCTAGAAGATATGCTCCAGTGGCTCTGGGGAGGAAGATTTCACTCCTAAGTAGGGAAAGAAGCAATGCTTTCATGGTGGTGATGACATGTTGTCCTATATTGGTTACCCCTCAAGGAGACCCCATGCCTGGGATTTGTGTATAAGTACATTTTTTGGGAGAAGATCCCAGGCAACACCAGTATGGAAGTGGGAAAGCCAACACAGCACATGCCAAAAAGCAGCTGGCCTCAGTCCTGCTGGGCACTGCTGGGACAGAGTGTGGAACACCTTGGGGTCCTCACATCTGAGGATGAGCAAGCCAGGGTATGTACCCACCTGCTCGGCGCACACACGGCAGAGAGCTGCCATTGGGAAGTGTTAGGTCCCCAGCAATGCCCACTCACCCTTCGCAAGAGCATGCCCTGGCATTACAGAATGCCCTCACACAGAGTGTGCCTGGGTACTAGAGTAATGAGGACATATGGGCAGGACATCAACAATGTCTGTCACACACAGGAGCTGATCTTGATTTTTAGCTTTTGATTATGGAAGTGTCAGACTTACACAAATTAAACAGAATAGTATAACAACCCCCCATGGCCCGATGCCCAGCTTCTACAATGATCAAACATTCTTCCTGTCTTGTTTCAACTATACCTCTGAATTGATTTTTATAAAATGGGGGGGGGGCATGGTAAGAAAAGGAAGGCAAGGCTCTGGGCAAAAGAGGTAGCTTACCAAAGGCACAGGAATGGGAACCAGGGAATATAAGCCTGCAGCACTCTTTGGCTTCTGTGTCATATGCATGATGGAGAAACAGAGTTCAAGTGGACTGATAGGCAGGGACCAGCCATGGAGAGCCCTGGAAAGCAACTTAAAGAGGGCATGGAGAGATGTTCTCTATAAGCTGTGTAGATGAATAACCTGATTGTCAGAGCTTGGGTTCCCCAGAAGCAGATCCTGAAAGAAGGATTCAGGATGAGTTATTTGGAAGGTGGTTGTAGGAAACAGCAAGGAAGGACAGGAATGAGGCAGGAAAAAGAAGACAGAAAGAAAGGGTGTTATCAATTCAGTCGCCTCTACTACTGGGGGTGATTGGAGCTCAATACCACAGGAACCGTGGATGACAATGTAGGGCACAGAGCTGAGTTATCTCAGTGGAGGGGCAGGGAGCTAGGGTATTTATCTACCAAGTCCCATTCCATCATTGCTTGAGGATTGTTTTCTGGGGGTACTAATTCCTTGCTCCTTCCAACTTGTGGTTATGGAAAAAAAAAAAACCCTTTGGAACAGAGATACGGATACTGGTAATTGGAAGTCAACTGGAGCATACCAAACTGGGACGGTCTAGAGGAATATGGATGGGACGCCGACAGTTTATCCCATGCTGCTCTTAGCTGGAGTTCATTAGGAGGCAGGCTGTCTGATGGATTGGAGTAGGGCCATTCAGGAGACAGGGACACCAGGAAGAGGCTTTTGCTGTGGTCCTGGGGGAGGTGATGGAGCTCTGAGCTGGAAGAGTAGGAAGGAAGAAGAGGTGACAGATGGAGGAGAGAGTGATTGGGGAGGTATCATCACCAGGATTTGGCAACTGATCTTGCATGTTCAAGCGTAGGAGGCAAATTACCAGAGATAGATTATAAACAATGCTTAACCGTAGCGGCTACATTTTTAAACTTTTGGTAAAGCAGTCAAATTCATCAACAGTCCTGCTGGGCCTCTCTCAATTCCAGAAGCTCAGCCAGGCACTCAAAAGCTCAGAGGTAGAAGATGAAGTGTCTGAGGGGTTGGCATCTTCTCAGGTGTGGCCACAGGCAGGGCTCATCCCAGACTGTTCCAGGATGTGCTGCCACTAGGTGAGGGGCAGTGGGAGCAGCACTGGGTGATGAGTCAGGAGATCCAGGAGCAGGTCTTCGCTCCTCCACTGTGCAGTTTGGAGCAAGTAGTTGGGCCTCAGTTTCCTGGGCTATAATATGGGAAAAATTGTACATGGCCTCTCACTCATGAAACCTCTGTAAGTTGACCACCCAGAGGACTATAACAAATAGGTCAACGTCTGGAAGTGGTCACCACAAGGAACTAGGCCCCCTGTACTAATGTGCACATGTGGTGAATGTCTGGTCTATGAAAATTAGATCAACTTAAGCAGGTGGACAATGTAGAGAGGTGGTCAACTATGAAGGTTCTACTGTGTTGTGATGATCTCACATAGTTATGTGCCAGTTTGGCTCTTTTGATTGTTCTAGCAACTGTATTCCTTTCAACATCCTTTGTGTGAGCTTTGAGACCTCCACGGCGACCCGCTCTGCCTCTGCCAACTCACTGACTTTTCCTGCCTTTCTAACGGTGGAAGTTTCTCAGTGTCAGTGCCCAGCCCATGTTCCTCCACCCTTTCAGATCTTTCAGAGTCTCTGCAGGTATACACCTGAGTGCTTCCCCCACTCCAGAAGGCAGGTCTGGCAGTCTGAGGCAGACCAGAAAGGCCCTTTGTGCTGGGTTGAATATCAGCCCCAAAGATGCCCATATGCTAGTCCCTGAAATTGGAGTTTATGGTGTTCAACAGCAAAAAGCATTCGCCAGTATGATTAAATTAAGGATCTTTTTTTTTTTTTTGAGACAGAGCCTCAAGCTATCCCCCTGGGTAGAGTGCCATGGCATCACAGCTCATAGCAACCTCCAACTCCTGGGCTCAAGCGAGTCTCCTGCCTCCGCCTCCCAAGTAGCTGGGACCACAGGC
>CAUYQV010089035.1:0-40464 GCA_963574575.1 Galagoides demidoff
AGGCGCCCGCCACAACGCCTGGCCATTTTTTGGTTGCAGCCATCATTGTTGTTTGGCGGGCCCAGGCTGGGGATTCGAACCCGCCACCTTAGGTGTACGTGGCTGGCGCCTTAGCCGATTGAGCCACAGGCGCCGAGCCCAAAAATTAATTTTTTTAATCTTATTTTTCAGCATCAATAAAGCATTCTCCATTCTACCCATCCAACCTACAGAAAAAGAACAGATCAACTGATTCATAATACACTTGACATTAATCATGCATTGTCCTGTGATTTCTTCTAGTTTACTAATCTTGAATTTTGATTAAAATATTTCATTAGGGCTCAGCACCTATAGCTCATTGGTTAGGGTGCTGGCCACATACACTGAGGCAGGTAGGTTCGAACCAGACCTGGGCCTGCTGAACAATGACAACTGCAACAACAACAAAAAATAACCCAAGCGTTGTGGTGGGCACCTGTAGTCCTGGCTACTTGGGAGGCTAAGGGGCAAGAGAATTGCTCCAGGCCAAGAGTTTGACATTGCTGTGAGCTGTGATGCCATGGCACTCTACCGAGGGCAACATAGTGAGATTGTCTCAAAAATAAAAAAACCTTTCATTATAAGTCTTTTTCACTGTGCATGGAAGTGAGCATCTGTAATCCTAGCTACTTGGGAGGCCAAAGTGGGAGGATCCCTTGAGAAAAGAAGTTCAAGACAAGCCAGGGCAACGTAACAAACACTAGCTTAAAAAAATCTTTTTGATCTGTTATTTCTCCACATAGTTTATGAACTCTTTCAGGGCACAGATGTTTTATATCACTTATGACATTTCATACAACAGGAATTCAAATTTACTTTCAAGTACTAGTGCTAAGTACTTTGTGCCAGACTAGTGCTAAGTACTTTGAATGTATTTCCTCATTTATCCTTACAAATAAACCCAAGTGGTTGGTATTATGATACCACTTTATAAATTAAGAAAATGAGGATTAAAGAGATTCAATAACTTGCTTAAAATCACAGAGCTTGTCAACAGAGACCTGAGCCAATATGCCAGTTTAACTTTCTCTGAAGTAAGGTCAATCTTAATTACCAATATCCGCATACTTTTCTTTGTCTCTCTCTCCCCTTACCACTCTCTCAGCCACCTTACTAGCTCTTCTTCCAGTCTTCTGACTCCTACTTCTATCAAAGGCCAACTCACTTCCCTGAATCCAACCATCAACAAATCCTATCAGCTATACCTTCAAAATACAATATATCCAAAATAAAATCCTTTCTCAACACTGCAAACAGTGCTACTCTGGTCTTTCTCTCACACTGACTATGGTCAAAACTCTTCAGCCCTTGACATGCTGCAGTTTATTCTCAATAAAGTAGTCAGAGTGATCTTCTGAAAATTTAAAATCAGAACAAGTCTCTCCCCTATTCAAAAATCATCCATTGGTTTCCTATCTCATTAAGGGTAAAAGCCTGAGTCCTCACTATTCCCTACAAGGCCCTGCACAATCTGCTCTCCCCCTACTCCACCATTACCTTTTATCATCATTGTTCACTCGGATAAGCCAAACTACCCTTGTGTTATTCTATTCCTCTAACACATGGTTTACTCCTTCACCTCCTTCAAGTCTATGTAAACATTATTTTCTCAATTCTGAAGTCGTCACCTATCACTTTCTAAAATTACAATACTTGGCTCGGTGTCTGTGGCTCAAGCGGGTAAGGTGCCAGCCACATACACCTGAGCTGGGGGGTTCGAATCCAGCCTGGGCCTGCCAAACAACAATGACAGCTACAACCAAAAAATAGCCAGGCATTGTGGCAGACATCTATAATCCCAGCTACTTGGGAGGTGGAGACAGGAGACTCGCTTGAGCCCAGGAGTTGGAGATTGCTGTGAGCTAGGATGCCATAGCAATCTACTCAGGGCGATGGCTTGAGGATCTGTCTCAAAAAAATAAAATAAAATAAAATAAAATTACAATACCTGTTGTACTGTACTCCTGATATCCCTTTCCCACTTTTCTCTATACACCCTATCGCCATTTGACATACTATAAATTTTACCTATTTATTGTGCCTTCCCTCAGTAAAAATGCTCTATGAGAGTAAGGATTTTGTCTGTTTTGCTCACTGTGTCCCCAGCATCTGTGGTAAGTGCCACAAGGCAAATGTTCCACAAGCATTTTTTTTTGAGAGTTTTACTTTATCGCCCTCAGTAGAGTGCTGTGGCATCATAGTTCACAGCAACCTCAAACTCCTGGGCTCAAGTGATTCTCCTGCCTCAGCCTCCCAAATAACCAGGACTACAGATACTCGCCACAACACCCTGCTAATTTTAGAGGCAGGGTCATACTCTTGTTCAGGCTGGTCTCGAACTTCTGAGCTCAAGCAATCCATCCACCTCCGCCTCTCAGAGTGCTAAGATTATAGACGTTAGCCACCATCCCCAGCCTCATAAGCATTTTCTAAATAAACCCCTCATCAATTATTGAGTGAAAGACCCAACTTTTCCAATTGACTAGCAGACATTCCAAGTGGAAGTCCCAAAGACACCTAAGTGCAAAACTGAACTTAGCATCTTTCCTGCACAAATTAGCTGCTGCTTCCCTAACCCAGCGGTTCTCAACCTGTGGCAACCCAAAGGAACTGTATTAAATGGCTGCAGCATTAGGAAGGTTGAGAACCACTGTCCTAACCTAAAAGGTATCACACCCAAATTCCAGAGTCATCTTTCACTATCCCACATCTAACTGATCTATATCATTATCTTAGATATAGAGAAATAATCATTCATAAAACAGAAAGCTTTGCCCACAAAGAGTTTACAATCTAGTTGGGAAACAAGTTATAAATGATCATAGTGTTTAACTGATTTTTTAAAAAAAAATACAGGGTCCTATGAAGGTATATAAAAAGTGATCTTACGGGCTTGGTGCCTATAGCTCAAGTGACTAAGGCACCAGCCACATATACCAGAGCTGGCGGGTTTGGATCTAGCCCCGGCCTGCCAAACAACAACGACAACTACAAACAAAAAATAGCCAGGCGTGGCTGGTGCCTGTAGTCCCAGCTACTTGGGAGGCTGAGGCAAGAGAATCGCTTAAGCCCAAGAGTTGGAGGTCGCTGTGAGCTGTGATGCCATGGCACTCTACCCAGGGTGACAGCCTGAGACTCTGTCTCAAAAAAAAAAAAGGAACATGAATTTTGGAGACAGACTACCTGGATTTGATATGCCACATTATTAGCTATGCAACAGAGGACAAGTTACTCAATCAGTTATTCTCTGGGAGGTTCAGTTTTTCTTATTTTGAAATGGGGATAATAGAGGTATTTACTTTATTGGGTTACGTGAGAATTAAATCAGTTAATGTACATAAATGGATTTAACCACTGGCTGCCACATAGTAAATGCTATGTAAGTATCAGCAATTAATCAACACAGCTGTCTGAAGAAATGAAATAAAATCAAACCACTGCAGTTGAGGTTTGAGAAACTAAAAGTAAAGAGACTGTCAGGAATATAATTAAAAGGTTTTTAAGCAAGAGAATGACCATTATAACAAACATCTAACTTTTTTTTTTTTTTAGTCAGTCTTACTATGTTGCCCTCAGTAGAGCGCGGTGATGTCACAGCTCACAGCAACCTCCAACTCTTGGGCTTAAACAGTTCTCTTGCCTCAGCTTCCCAAGTAGCTGGGACTACAGGCACTTGCCACAACACCCGGCTATTTTCTTTTCTTTTTCTTTTTTTTTTTTTTTTTTTGAGACGGAGCCTCAAGCTATCCCCCTGGGTAGAGTACCATGGCATCACAGCTCATAGCAACCTCCAACTCCTGGGCTCAAGTGAGTCTCCTGCCTCTGCCTCCCAAGTAGCTGGGACCACAGGCGCCCGCCACAATGCCCGGCCATTTTTTGGTTGCAGCCATCATTGTTGTTTGGCAGGCCCAGGCTGGGGATTCAAACCCGCCACCTTAGGTGTACATGGCTGGCGCCTTAGCCGATTGAGCCACAGGCGCCGAGCCACCCAGCTATTTTCTGTTGCTGTTGTTGTAGTTGTTGTTTTAGCAGGCGTTGGCCTGTTTCAAACCTGCCAGCCCCAGTGTATGAAACCAGCACCCTAACCACTGAAGTACAGGCACTGAGCCCTAACTTTTTTTTGGAGACAAGAGTCTCACTCTGTTCCCTGGGTATTCCCTGGGTAGAATGCTATGGCATCATCATAGCTCACAGCAACCTCAAACTCTTGAACTCATATGATTCTCTTGCCTCAGCCTCCTGAGAAGGTGGGACTCCTGGCATGCACACCACCACACCCGATTAGTTTTTCTATTTTTCTTTCTTTCTTTCTTTTTTTTGGAGACAGACTCTCAAGCTGTCACCCTGAGTAGAGTGCTATAGCATCACAGCTCACAGCAACCTAAAACTCTTGGGCTTAAGTGATTCTCTTGCCTCAGCCTCTCAAGTAGCTGGGACTACAGGCGCCTGCCACAATACCCAGCTATTTTTTGGTTGTCATTGTTGTTTGGCAGCCCCAAGCTGGATTCGAACTCACCAGCTGCAGTGTACGTGGCTGGTACCCTAGCCGTTGAGCTATAGGCGCCAAGCCTAGTTTTTCTACATTTTAGTAGAGACAAGGTTTTGCCCCTGCTTAGGCTGATCTCAGAGAACTCCTGAACTCAAGCATGCCTGACCTCAAGCAATCCACTTGCCTTGACCTCCCAGAGTGCTAGGATTACAGTGTGAGCACTGAGCCTAGCCAAATTAACTTTTGAAATTCCTCCCCTCCAGATCCCATCTTCTATATAGCCAAAAGAACACAAACCAATATCAAGTTCCTCTCATCAAATTTCCAAAGGCTCCTAGCCCTACTTATCACTACAAGACAAGAGCCAGACTCCTCACACAATTGAAATGAAGGCTCCTTTCATCATTTTTTTTCTGAGACACAGTCTCACTTTGTTGCCCTCCTTAGAGTGCTATTGCATCACAGCTCACAGCAACCTCAAACTCTTGGGTTTAAGTGATTCTCTTGCCTCAGACTCCCAAGCACCTGGGACTACAGGGGCCTGCCCCAATGCCCAGCTATTTTTTGGTTGTAGTTGTCATTGTTGTTTGGCTTGCCTGGACTGGGTTCGAAACAGACAGCTCCAGTGTTGTAGCTGCTGAGCTGCAGGCACTGAGCCAGAAGGCTCTTTTCAATAGCACTCCAATTTATCTACTTCCCTTTCCAAGCTATCTTCTTTTTTTTTTTTTTTTTTTGAGACAGAGCCTCAAGCTATCCCCCTGGGTAGAGTGCCAGGGCATCCCAGCTCACAGCAACCTCCAACTCCTGGACTCAAGCCAGTCTCCTGCCTCTGCCTCCCAAGTAGCTGGGACTACAGGCACCCGCCACAACGTCCAGCTATTTTTTGGTTGCAGCCATCATTGTTGTTTGGCAGGTCCGGGCTGGGGATTCAAACCCGCCACCTTAGGTGTACGTGGCTAGTGCCTTAGCCGATTGAGCCACAGGCGCCGAGCCTCCAAGCTATCTTCAACCACCAAAATGTAAGCACACTTCATGTTTTAATCATACAAATGTCTCGCTGTTCTCAACACTGACACTACTATAGCTTTCTTCTCTCCCTTGCAATAATTCCTTTGCTCAAGTTTGATTGGAAATATGGTTACAATTCAAGGTACCTTCACCCTCAGTTCAATCTCTTTCCAACTGTGTTAGAACAACTGTATTTCTACAAAACCCTCAAAAACTTGCAGCTGATGTGAACTTACACATCAATTCAGATAGACAATATACTATTTCTTCTTCCTACTTCAAAGCTTACTCATTTCCTCAGAGGTCCCATATTAAAGCCCACAATTCTCTTTATAAAAACAGAAAGATTTTCTAAAAGGCAATAAAACACTAAGTCAAACCAAATTCAGGATAACTCCATCAAGATCACCAGTGCAAACAAACATTAATTGTCCTGAAAGTCAGAATTAAAGGCATGGGTTCTTAACCAGAGGTCCATGGACTCCTCAGGGCTACAAGGTAGTTTTAGGAAGCCCCTCAAATCGCATGCAAAGTATGAGTACATGCTTTTTTCTGGGGAGAGGGTCCATACCTTTCATCAGAGTTTCAAAGATATCTGTGACCTCCAAAAGGTTAAGAAGTGCTCTAGAGAAAAAGCAAAGACAAGCAAATATGATTAAAGAGTGAGTCCTTTTTAAGCTGTCTGGAGTGCCTCATGTTCTCTTAGAGTAGTATCTGAAATCAGGTCAAAGGTCATTATGTAAAAGTGATTTGTCCAATGAAATACAAATTCAGTACAGCCCCTATAAATACAGATGTGATGGAAGGAGGAACTCCACAAAGCAACATAAAATCCATAAAAGCAAGTCATGGGGAAGCTAGTGACTTACTGCCAGGGTTTCAGAAATTGGACAAATAGGAAGAAAAAACTAGCTCTTCTATACATGTTTCCTTTTTATCTCATTCATTCAAAAATTCCTTTTCTTGGGCAGTGCCTGTGGCTCAAGGAGCAGGGTGCCGGCCCCATATACCAGGGGTGGCGGGTTCAAGCCTGCCCCTGGCCAAACTGCAAAAAAAAAAAAAAAATTTCCTTTTCTGTATGTTTTACAGCATGCATAACAATACATGAGTATATAATACATACACAAATAAGTACAGTACATAGATATAAAATAAAAATGATTGTTCAATTTATTTTTACTCATCACAATAAATAGGAGACCACGGATACAGTCTATGCATTTCAGTACCACCAAGTTACCCGTAACCCAGAATAACACAAAAACCCTCTTGCACAATTTAGGATCCAAGAGTAAGAAATATAACAGGTTTTACAGAAAGACTAATTAGTGTCAACTAATACATGACTAACTAAAGGCCCTCTCCATACCCTTACTCCCCTTAAGCTTTTTTTTTTTTTTTTTAACCCAACAAGTTTTAAAGGATCAGTTTTCAGTTTCGGCTAAATCAGCCTGGTCTGTCCAAGGTTCCCACAGTGATAGGACCAAAACATCTAATGGGAAAACCACTTGTGCAACCACAAACAGACAAAAAAAATCGAGGTATCATTTTAACTCAACATAAAATATAATACTCTCTTCTTCCTGTGAGAAAGCTGCCAAGATTCCCAAGACAATTAAAAATAGCTTCTGTGATTCAGAGCGTCACCCAAGGGAGACACCAAAAGATACAGGGTCCGTTCGCGGTACGAAATGGGGCAAAGATAAATAACCCTAACTTTGGAAGTATTTTCCAAAATACTGCGGTTGTGAGTTCCCTCTGGTGGTAGAGATGCCGTGAAGGGAAAGCTGGCGAGCAGAAAACCGGGTGAAAGACCTTGAAAAACTTTGAAATCTTAAGTATTTATACTTTTTTCTAATTCTTAAAGCTCCTCAACCCTAGGCGTCTATGGGTCCTCTCCACGGTTTCGAAATTCGGCTACAAGACATAAACTCCACCGAGAAAAAGGGAGTGAATGCATCTGATCGTATCTGGGGCCTGTTCAGATTGAAATACACAGAAGTGTCATCACCTGCTAACCGGGAAATCTGAGTTTTGGACAACAGATGGGAAAGCATCAACCCAGGGAGAAAATAGGCCCTGGGACCGGCGTGGGGCAAAGAGGAGGGATCTTTGACGTAATGCCATCTCTGACGAGAAAGGAGGAAGATCACAGGTAAAAGCACTTACAGAAGCCAGTGGGAAAAGGTGACGAGCGACACACGATGAAGGGGGGTCAGAAGTAACAGATAAAGATAGCGGTAAAACCGTTGAGGAGAAATGGGCAATTAGGGAAGGCGTAATGAGGGAGGAGGCACAAAAGAACTACGGCGGAAGCCAGGAGACGAAGTGAAAGAGCCTGCAAGAAGAATTCTTAAGGGAAAAGGGCGCAAGCTACCCTGTAGGATTCAATCGCCAGGAAAGTCCAACTCAACCCTTCCCTGCCTCAAGGTACCTTCAGCTTATGAAGCTCCACCGTCTCCGCCGCCATCTTGTTACTCCTCACTCCGCTAGGCCCCCGCCCGCTGCCTCCGCCTCCAGGAGCTCCCGCCTAGGCGTGGAGAACCTCAGCTGACCAATCGCCGTCACTCTTACTCTCACTCCATACCATCAGCTCTTCCCATTAGTTAATCGCTGGCGTCGCTCTCGCTCCTCCCGGCAGCTTTCCCCGCCCCTCTTAGAAGTAGGAACAGGGAGAAAGGCGGGATCTGCATGTTCCGAACGACAGAAGTAGCAGCCAGTGATGTGTCTCCATTATAGAACGCCAACCAATGGATGGTGGCAGCGCTAATTCTGCTCCACCAATAAGAAGCGCGCAGATGGAGCGGCGACTTCCTGGAGACCACAGGTGTGGAAACTAGCGCCGCGCCCCTGACCGGACCGGCTTCTGAAGTTGGCAGGTAGGGGCTACCGAGACACTGAGGTTGCTGAGGAAAAATGGTGGGAGGCGAGTTAAGTACCGAGAGGGGAGTGCTGAAGAGAGCCCTGAAAGGAACCTAGAAACAAGAGAGAAACTGGGAGGAAATGAGGCGGGTTCAATACTAGGATTTAGAGAATTTTAGAGACAAGAGGAGGCGAGCAAGAACTACTTCCTAACCAAGCTTCATCAGCTTTGAAAGAAGCACAGTTTTAAAGATCAGAGTCCAGACGATCGGAGCTGGAGTCAGGGCTAAGGCTCCCTCTTTCGAGGTGTTAAGTTCAAGTCCGCTCGTAGCCCAGTCCAGAAGCCGGGCGCAAGTTGAGATAGTGCCCCTTGCTTGAGAGAAGGAACGGGAATGTCGGCGGCTTACCTAACGCATAGGAGACAGGCCAGATAAGTCCCTGAGGAAAAGGTGGGGAAACTTTACTTTTATCTCTTGTTGGTGGTTCCCTGATTGATTTCGTGACTCTCTTCCGGAACCGTGGGTGTGACCTCTTCATGATTCCTTAGTAACTTATTCAAGAAAACAAAATGAGATACTCCTGTTACCCTTGCTACTTGAATTGGATGCCCCAAGGCGAGGCTTACACCTTCACGTTACAGATGAAGTGTAAAGATTAAAAATTATCACGTCTCTGGCCGGGCGCGGTGCCTCATGCCGGTAATCCCAGCACTTTGGGAGACCGAGGTGGGGAGATTGATGAGCTCAGGAGTTGGAGACCAGCCTGAACAAGAATGAGACCCCGTCTCTACTAAAAATAGAAAAACTGGGCATAGTAGTGGGCACCTATAGTCCCAGCTACTCAGAAGGTTGAGGCAAGAGGATGGCTTAAGCCCAGGAGTTTGAGGTTGCTGTGAGCTATAATGCCATGGTGCTCTACACAAGGCAACAGAGAAAGACTCTGTTTCAAAAAAGAAAGAAAGAAAGAAAGAAAAATCCAGAGAGCAACGGTCTCTCCATCCCAAGCTCAGTTCCCAGTCCTCTGCTCCCTAGCAGGCAGCCTAGGACTATTGGGCCACCTCCCCTGAGCTTAGCCTCATTCAGACTGTGAGCTGCAGTGTGAGTAGGGCAACAGTCTTCATCGTCAAACCGCCTGAGTCAGAGCTGCCAGTCTTAGATGTGTGACCTTAGACAGTCAGTTCACCTCTCTGAACTGCGAATTCCCTATAACAGAAGCAATGACAACAGCAGCTAGCACAGCCATTAGCACAGAAACTGCCTGGGGCTTTTTTTTTTTTTCCAGTTTTTGGCCAGGGCTGGGTTTGAACCCACCACCTTCAGCATATGGGATCGGCACCTTACTCCTTTGAGCCACAGGCGCTGCCCAACTGTCTGGTGCTTTGCAGAGAGGAGCTCCAGGAAAGCCCACCACAACTCTGGAGAACAGACAACCCCCTACCCCGTCCCACCCCCTTGACAGATGAGGAGGTGTCACCTGAGACAGGGACAGAGACTTATTCAAGCTCATATAGCCAGAAAGTGGCAGTGTGGGGAACTCAAACCCAGGTCTGACACCCAGATCTTCATTTACACTGCAGGACCATTCCACAGCCTAGAGGCCAAAGTGTAACACCCGCCCAGAGCAGGTCTCCACGGGTGGTATCTGGTGTTGGCACAGTGACTGGCAGTGCTGTTGAGCCCATGGACCTCTTATCTGGCTGGTCCCTGCAGTGACTATCCAGGTGACCCCCCAAAACAGACAGATTGGTCTTTCCTGACTAGACTGTGATCCCCTTAAGCCCAAAGATCGTATCTTACAAATCTCTGTATCACCTACCTTGGCTAACACCTGTGTAATTATTTGCCTCTCTTTGTTCTTGTCAACCACTATTCTATAGTCACGTCATATACAGTCATGTCCCATCATTGAAACCTTAGGCCCCAATTCCCAATCTCCCTCCAACCCACATGCTGCCATCGTCCAGGGTGACTTCGACCTCTGCACGGAGGCCCCATTCCCGGCCTGGCCCTTCAGGTCCTTAACCTCAATGTTCACACCTTCATCCCCATCCATCTGTTGCCACCTTTCTCAAGGCAACGTCCCTAACGTCCTAAATTTATCCTTCCTGAAGCCTCTGAATCTTCCAGCCCCGCAGATCTTTGGTCCCTGTCCACACATCCCCTGCTGTCTCCTGTCAGTACTCTCGTCCTCACTTTGTCCTTTCTCCAGCCCAGATCCCACGGGCCCCCACCTCAGCCTCTCCCTTGCCATCCTGCTTCACCTGAATATCTTGGCTTTATCCAAGGTCACTGCATCCCACATGCCTGGCCAAACTCCAGGCCAGAGGAACCCAACCATCCCACCCCACCAAGCCTTCACCATCAGCATGACCAGCCACAGACAGTGCACACCCACATCGCTCTTGAGACAAAGTCCACAATCCTTAACATGGCCTGCAAGGCCCTGCACAAGTTGCCACCTACCTCTCCAGCCGATCTCATTCATTCAACAGGTAATGACCCGTAATGACTGAGCATTACAGTCATGTCCCATCATTGAAATCTTAGGCCCCGATTCCCAATCTCCCTCCAAGCCACACTCTGCCGTCGTCCAGGTCACCAGGCCCTACGCCCCACACTTTGCACCCTCCCTCCAGCTGGTAACCATCCTTTAGTTCCTTAAATGTGATCCTTCCCACCCCAGGCTTCCCTCCACTTAGAAGACAGCTTCTGTGAGTCTATAGCTTCCTGTGAGCAGACTTCATGGACCATCTCGACCACTGGTGGCCTCGTTGGACTTTTTCTTATATGTTTAAGTTGGGAAGCTTAAAAAACTGCTTAAATTGGAAAACATAGAGCAAAACTTTATAATTATGTGTGATATGTCCTAAGAAGTAGTGATGGCAGTGGCACCTACCTTACAAGGCGTTACATGAATTGATGTGTCAAGCAATTAACACAGTCCAAACGAGGATTAGCTATTTTTTTAAGTCATCATCACCAGCATCCTCGTAGGCTGGGTGTAGACAGAAACTGTTGATAGCGGCTGCCTCTGGGAAAGCAGACACAATAGTTGGGGGCACAGAGGGAAGAAATTATCCTCTTCTCTGTGTATTTCTTTTTGCCTTTTTACATTTAAAACATTTGTATATATTACCTCTTAAGTTCATTTTAAACATTATGAAATTGCAAAAGAACAGTATAACCAGCATGTGAAAAGCCCCGAGTTTGTGACAATACTTGAGTCTCAGTTGGCTCCAGCCACTGGCCGTGGGTCCCAGTTCTTGGCTTTCATGCCCATGTTGGCAGCTGATCCGACACAGTGCTAAGTAACCCCCACCACCAAATCATTTCACCTGCACATTGACCTTGGGAACTAGGGAAGGTTGTTGTCCAGATTTTAGAGGTGGGGAAACTGAGGAGCTCAAAAGAAAAGAAACTAATCCAACATCTACCTACCAGAGGTGTCTGGGTCATGAATCGTCACCTGAACACCCAGCAAGTCTGTGCATGTTCTGACCCCTGAAAATAGGCTAGGATTCCAGAGAAAAGCGTTTGCATCAACTTTATTCATATGCATTGTCCACACCTCCCTTTTTCCCCCTCAAAATGTAATAATATTATAGTAGCTATCTTGGCTCTGAGCAAGAATGGGCACTTGTTAAATACCGTATTTGCTGAATTGAATTAAACGTATCAAAAACACAGTCCAGACCACAGTCTTCACCATCATCACCACAGGCAAATATTTCACTAGGCATCTACGCTGTGCTAGCTTCTGGAGACTATCCATGGATATATAAGTTCTGGCAGGTCTAGAAGGAACTTCTAGCTAATGCTTCAGGGAAGGGAGGAGGGGTAGGAATTTACTGAACACCCCTCGGAACTTTTGCAAAACTGCCTTTCTCCCCTCCCATCCCACATACACCCAGGTACACTCCTGAAATATCCTCAGTTCAGATAAGGTGTTCCAACCATAAATCTATCACGGTGGGGCGAGAGGTTTTATTTAGCAATTACAGAGCTGCTGCAGTTACCAGTTCAAGGTGGAAGGGCGCTCAGCTTGCCTATCTCCCTATACCTGTCAGGAGCAGAGGCCGCCAACCCAGTCTTCAGGTCTGATGTCTTGAAGACAGGGCTGGCCCTGCGGCCAGGCAAGGTGTTTCCAGACAGAACTGGGGCTGAGGGCCCTCCTGAGATGGAAGGAAGTGTGGTGTGGCTTTCAGAAGACCCCACCCCCAAAAGCAAGGCATTCTCCATCACCCCTTTGATCGTTGGGAGAGGGGGTTCACCTTGCCTGTAAACCAGAAATCTGGTCCTTCCTGGTAGCACAGGAACAAAAGCATTTTGCCCCCTGCCAATTCCTCAGGGAAGGAGCCCAGCATCCCAGCGCTCCCGATAACAGGATCATTATCATGGAGACTGACCTGAGCATATCAATGCAAAGTTTACACGTTCCTACTGTCCAATATCCCATTAGCTATTATTTCACAACAATGCAACGGAGGTCAGCAGGGCAAAGCTACTGGTACAAGGTCACACAATTAGTTAATGACATATATTAGGTTGGATTATCTGAGATTGCCAGTAAAGATGGGCCACCACTGGTCTTCTCCCTGTGACACAGAAGGGCAAAGGGAGGCTTTGACCTGTGCCTTGACCTAGCAAAGCCTCCAGGGAATCAGAGCCACGGGACCCGAGTCAGGACCACACACAGGAGGCAAATGCCTAGTCCCCTCCTGGCTGTGGGAGGGGAGAGTTGTAGCCTAGCTTGTTGGACTTTCTTTATCCTGTCCCCTCTGACTCCCCTCTGTCCTCCAGGACACATGGGGAATGACACGGAAGGAAAGCTGAGTGGACAGTGCAATGCTCTTGCTATCCCCGCTCAGGCTGCAGTCACCCAGCTGGGAGGCAGTGCTGTAATCCTCTCTGCACGGATAACATCCCTTCTGCCTTCAGGTATCACCCACCTCCTCCAGGCTGAGGCCACCCATGTCTCTCTCTGCCCTGACCTTATCCCCAGGTCTCTTTTGTGAAGGTGGCAGGAGATTCACTGGGGGCTCATGGCCTCATTGTGATCTGCAAGCCTAAAATCAAAGATACTTGTTCCCCTCAGGGTGGTACTTTGCCTCTTCCCAAGCTCAAAGCCTCAGATCATTTCTAGATCCTTTCTGCCTCTTTGCATCTCCAACTAACTGCAGTCCCATCAATGCATTTTGTCATCGCCTTCCACCAGAAGCTCAAAGTGACCCACAGAAAGAGCACTGCCGTTCTCTCAGGCAAACGCAGGGAGGCCGGCACACCAGCCCCGGGAGTCTCTTCTGCTCCCTGCCTGCGGTCCTGACTCCAGACATGGGCTCCATGAGGTCAGATGGTGTCTCTTCCTCACCGCCCTGCAAACAGCCTGGTACCTGGTAGGGCTCAGAAACTCGCTGCACTGGGCAGTTGGTACTTAACTCTAGTTCTTCATACACATCTGCCTTCTAGCACCCTCACCTACAGTGAAAGAAGCCAGAAAACAGCCAGAAGGGCAGGTCCTTTGTTTAGGAACCACCTTCACTCTATCTGGATGGTGTTTCATTTTGAAACCAGTCCGACTCCTGCTTTAATCCCTGACAAACACACACTGAATATGGACACGTAGATCTTAGTCTAGAGTAGCGTAATTCAGGAAGCAGTGCTCACCCTACTGCCCAACACAGCAGACAAGAGGTGTGATTTAGAGGGTGATAGTCAGGGGCCCCAGCATCACCTCTTCGCACCAGTGCTAGAAATTCCAATGACAGGGAACAAAGGCCAGCTCTGTATAACTGGGGATAAGGCTTCAAAAGCAGATACACCTGGCAGAACTAAATGCTGGCTCAACTTCACACTAAGGTGCAAACGGCTGCTAGCTGGTACTTTCCTAAGAGCTGAGTGATGACTGAGGAGCTCCTTCCCCAGAAGATAAGGTACACCCAGAGTTGAGGCAGGCAAGGTGCTTTGATGGAGAAGGCCCTGGGCTGGGAGATCCGGTCCCAGCTCTGCCTATAGTTTACCTGATGATTTTTTTTTTTTTTGCAGTTTTTGGCCAGGGCTGGGTTTTGAACCCACCACCTCTGGCATATGGGGCCAGCGCCCTACTCCTTTGAGCCACAGGCGCCGCCCCACCTGATGATTTTTTTTAAATGTGTTCTTTCTTTTTGGGCCTCAATTTACAAATCTGTAATATGGGACAATTCAACTAGATGACTTTAAAGGTCCCTTTAGGATTTGGCAAACTGATTCTGTTGTTGCACAGTTCTGCCTTCAGCCTATTCACTTTCGTATTCATAACCCAGCAAGTATTTATCATGAATATGCCTAAAACTTTCCATTGTTCAGACTATGAGTCAAAAACTGCCTCCTAAGTATACCTGGAAGCCAAGGTCATCACAACCACAAGTAAAGAGAGAAACAGAAGGCTGAATGTGCTTACCAATCCTTTGACTCTGAGAGGCCAAGGCAGGCAATTGCTTGAGCTCAGGAGTTCGAGACCAGCCTGAGCAAGAGTGAGAGTCCCGTCTCCACTAAAATAGAAAAACAAGCTGTGCATTATGGTGGCTCCTGTAGTCCCAGCTGCCAGGGAAGCCAGAGCAGGAGGTTCACTTGAGCCCAAGTTCGAAGTTGTTGTGACCTATGACGAAACCATGGCACCCTACCGCAGAGAGGCAGAATGAGATTCTGTCTCAAAAAACAAAACAAACAATCCTTTGAAATAACAGGAATTGAGGCTGTTATTGGACACAGAATAAGACCAGCCACGACACATATGAAATCACAATAACCCCTCAGGTTTGTAGAGTCCACCATCTTCCTTCCTATCCCTTATTTAATTTGATCCCCTGTCGAACTGCATGAAGCAGACAGCATAAGCATTGTCATCCCATTTTACAGATTGAGAAACCAAGTCTTAGACTGAGAAATTGTAGCACGTAAATAGAAGCCAGGATTCAGACCAAGTGACTGCTCACATCCCACGTACCACCCCAGGACTATCTCCCTTCTATATTTTCCACTTCTGGTTCCAGATCCGAAGGTGAGCAAGTGAGAGCCAGAGGGAGACAGCTCTACAGTGAGTGGCCAGGTTGAAGGAGGCCCAGTCAGCCCCCATCAGCTCTGTCCAGGGAGCCACCAGCCATCGGATCACCTCCTGCTCCCCACCACAGCCGCCTGGCCGGGACAGCGCATAGCCCCCTGACCCAGCGAGGATCACCTCCTGCTCCCCACCACAGCCGCCTGGCCGGACAGCGCATAGCCCCCTGACCCGGCGAGGTTGGCATCGCCCACTGCAGCAAGCCCCAAGGCACTGAGCCTGTTCCCCTGAGCTTTGCCCAGTCGAGGCTGGGCTTCCTCTCAGATAATTACAAAGCAGGCGACTTCTGCTCGTGACTAATCAGGCAAGTAGGACAAAGATAAGGAACAATCCCAACCAGGAAAGGGGGTTGGAGGTGGAGAGAAAGCAAGAAAAATAAAAGTGAGAGAGAGCTAGGCGGAAAGCTGCTTTAATAACAGGGTAATTGCCCTGTTTGGGATTACAATCTGCCAGCATTTCACTAAACTTTATGACACACGATGACAAGTTAATAAGCCAGATACCTCACTGTGTTCGTTAAACAGATGCCCCAGCCGCCTTCTGTGGGGAGGTAACCCCCAGAACCAAAAAAGAGGGGGGACAGCCAAGAAAAGCCCAGCAAGGTGTGGGAGAAGGGAGCCAAGAAGGTGAGGAAACTGGTTATTTCTGTTGTCAAAATGGCCCCGGCAATAAATCACCATCAATAATACTGTCATCTATCAAAGAGGAGCTCTGGTGCCAAGGCCTTTGAAGTGGCAGCACCTATAATTTCCCACCTATAAAAGGTACCTTTGTGCATATGTCATGCTGTAAGCTGGCAGGAGCAAGGCTCCGAGGAGTTCAGAGCTTCTCCACACCCATCCCAACAGCAGCCACGGGGCACAGCACACTCCGCGCTCCCCACCCCCACCCTGGGATCTTCCCAACTTCACTCGCCCCACCTCACCTTGGAAAGGCAGAGGGGCCAGACTGGCAGGCAGGGATGGGAGGTCCCAGGAGACACTACATGTCCAGGCAGATTGCTGGGGGCGGGGGGGGGGGGGGGGCTTCCAGCCCCAGGCACCAGCTAGCTGCCTCCCAACTGGGCAGGAACTGAGTCCTGGGAGAAACTGAGGGCTGCGGCAGTGGCCCCTAAAAGGGGGGTGGAGGGGCTATCACAGCATCTCCTCCCCAGGTTTCTCCCCAGACTCTCATAGTTGGTCACAGTATCTGCATCTTTATCAGGCTCCCCAAGAACTGAGTTTCATACCCATGAAAGTCTAAGAAGCACTGGCTGTGATCCCTCTCTGTCTGCCACTCCAGGGGTCTAGGAGCTGCAGGACGGCAGCCGGACGAGGTGCCAGGTCTTGGGAAGACGTGAGCAGGTTCTGCCTCGGCTGCTTGAGCTGCCATAACAGGCCTCATGGACTTGGGGGGTTTCAGCACAGAAGTGGATCAGCTCACAGTTCTGGAGGCTGAAAGTCCAAGACCAAGGCATAAGCAGAGCTGGTCTCTCCTGGGCTCATAGGTGGCTGTGTTCTTTCCCCCTGTGTCCTCACAGTTTCCCTCTGCCTGTGTGTGTCCAGATTCCTCCTGTCTACAGGGGCACCAGTCACACTGGAGGAGGGCCCTCCCTAATGACTTCATGCTAATTCAGTCCTCTCTTTAAAGGCCCTGCCTCCAGATGCAGCCACATTCTGAGGTCCAGGGGTGAGGACTTCAACCCAGGAACTTTGAGGGGGACACAATGCACCTCCTAACAGAGTCCAAGGGCACAACCCAAGACAAGCCCAGCTGACAGAACAAAAGCCCTGAAAGCCACCAATCTGCTGGCAACATCTGAAACTCCCATTTCCTGCTCCCTGGGATAAATCTTCTTCTGAATTGATTGGATCCAGCCCTCTAATCCCCGCTTCACCTCGTGGGTGATTTGTCTTTAGATGTAAAACAGATCCAGCGCCCACATTCTAGCCAAGAGGGGAGGGTCCTCCTTGGTTCCTTCTCCAGATAAGATCCTTCTGAATGTCCTTCAGACCACAAATCTTAAGGTGTCTGTAAAGGGACCATTTCTGGGCAGACTCTGCATGTGGCTCCCAGCACTGTAGTGCACCAATATTGTGCATTGGTGCAACTACATATGATTTAGTGACAAATTCAGAAAATGTTAGGTGGTTAGCTCAAGGTCAACAGCCACTGAGGGCCTTAAGCTGGCCTGGACCCCAAGTTTTCTGGCTCCAAGTCCCATGTCTTCACCCCCTCTGCTTTTCCCCTCCCCTCCTATACACTTCGCCACCAAACTCTCAGAATCTGAGCTGCCCACGCTGTCCAGGAGCACCTGCTGAGCGGCTAGGTGTGAAGGACTGAACTTGATCTTTATGGAGGATTTAAAGCACCTTTCATCTGTGGGGCATTGTTCTGAAATCAGGGTCATATATTTTATGTGTCGTTCCCTGAGGACAACGCTTGTGCAGTTGTTGTGTGAACCCACTCAGGCTTGAGTTCCTGAGGGTCTAGGATTCCAGCTGATGACCGCCCCCCCTTCCCTGGGCTTCAGTCTCCTTGAGAGTAAATGAGGAGGGTAAACTACGTTATTTCTATAGCCCCGTCCTCCCGAGCACTGTTGGTTCCCAGGGAAGCCCTGAGGAGGACAGAGTCCGGTGTGAGTTTACCTGAATGGGCCTGCACCCGCCCTCCAAAGCCCAACGTCAGCCCCAAAGGCTCCATGAGGCAAATGGCTCCATGTGCCAACAAGAGAAAGTCCCGCCACCTCTGCCTCTCCATCCCCTTCACCTTCACCCTGGGAGGCCCCCAGTGCCATGAGGAAGGAAGCCTGCCCAGGAAGGGGTGCTCCTGCGGCACCCCAGCCCCACCACTCCCCCACCGCGGCTCCTGAAATCCTCTGGTTTTGTTGCATTTTTCCACCAGGCTTGACTTTTGTATGGGTATCTGTCGCGTTGTCCCTGAGGTCCACCAGACCACAGGCATTGGCTCCACGCACACAAGGAGAGTGAGGACGAGGAGGGCTTTCTCCGCGTTTCAGTGACGTCCCAAGCCTTGGGATGGGAGGTGGCAGATGTTTTCATGGTCTGGCTGTCCCAACAGCCCCTGGTTGTGTGGCTGTGGGTGAATTAGTTTCTTCTGTGAAAAGAGGGGTTTGAGCTCAAGGGTTCTGAGGGTCTGACGGGGCTTGTGGTTCCGAGTTTCTCTATCCTCCATCCCGCGTGTCCACCTATCGGGCACCCACAAAGCACTTGGCGCGTGGGTGCAAGCACAAGCCCTCACACACTCACACTCAGAGAGGCGGCTCTAGCACCCCTGCCCTCGCCTCCCCTCCCCCACCACACATGCGGTGTCTGGTGTCTCGGCCTCCAGGGGCAGCTCCCAGGGATGGAATGGCCTGGCAGCCACTCCTGAGAGGACAGCTTCTTGGCAGAGGCAGCAGTGGGTGGAGTAGACAAAGTTTTTCCTTTGAGGCCCAAAGGGCTGTCAACCCTCTTCAGCTGCCCTGGGGTCTGACAGCCACAGAGAGAGATTTATGACCCTGGGCAGCTTTGATCCCAGCCTCTGATAAACATGAGGAACAGCTCGACCCTAAGCCCTAGAGGAGGTTTATGGGTCGGAATGCGCCCCTCCTGGAAGAAGAGAGCCAGGAGGGGGTGCCCAGGGACAGCTGGGCCTTAGGGTCCCCTCACAGAGCAGAGTCACTGCCATTAGCCTCTGGGGAAGGGGACTAGTTGGGTAGGCGGAGGAGGCCTCTGAAACCAGAAGTAACACTGTTCAGAGAGACTGGCTCTTGTCAGAGGTTAAATCAGGGAAGGGGCAAAGGGGGTGGCCCAGGCCTCCCAGCTCTCAGTTCACCTGCTCCTTCCAACACTGTTGCCATGTTTCTCTAAAGCACAGACCTGCCAGAGCAGACAGAGAGTGCCAGATAAGATCTCAACTGAGAAAGGAACTTTTCACCCTCGGCTTTGTTGTCCCTGTTGTTAAGACGGCTGCTTAGTGAGGATGGAGTGGTTAATTGCTTGATTATATTTCATCCGTGCCTCCTTTCAGCAAAAACCAGGGCTCTCTCCTTGCCCTCAGCCTGGCCCCTCTGGATGTCAGGGTGTCCACACACCCTCCAGAACATCTGAGGTCTTGCTGACTAAAGAGAGATCCCAGAAGCAGACCTACATCCAGGGCCAAGGAGGAGTCGGAGAGTTTCCTCTGGACACTACCTCAGATTGGTTGCCTAAAGTGTAAAGTGTCACCCACCTCCCTAAAACTGTTCTCCTCTATAAAGCAGGTTCTGCTTCGGGGAGCCACAGGGGGATCTTCCCAAGGCAAGTCCAACAGGCGGGTCTCTTCCTGTGGGGTACAGAGTGTCCTGTGGGCATCAGAAGGCACACATCTCCAGAGACACCCAGATAAATGTGCAGCAACTCACTGCACCCAGCAGACCCGTCTGTGGCCCCCACATGTAGAAACAAATACATATTTGCTGAGCACCAAATTGGGTCTAATGACCCTGGCGAGTCTCTCAGGGTCATCTTGAGAAATAGCTGATGTCAGACGATGAGTGAGCAGCTGTTCTCCATTTGCACTCAACAAGCGAAAAGGGCCTTAAATTACAGCGGGAGGGATTAAGGTTAAACATTAAGAACAGCTTCCTGGCGAGGAGGGTTGTGAAACACAGTAATGTGTTACCAAGGGATTGCTGTAGACATTCCTTTTTCAATGAGACTTTAAAGAGGAAGGAGGTTGGTGATCTGCCCGGGAGGTTTTATTAGGAACTTCATTAAGTCATCTGGTCCATCCTCCTGCAGGCAAGGGCTTGGACTAAACACCCACCAAGCAAAGCCTTTCTGGGCACACAATGACCTCTGCAGTTGCTAACAATTGAAAATGCTAAAAGACCTGCACAGTAAAAAGAGTCTAGACTCACAGGGAGGTGTAACCTGTGGCCCATGGACCACATGCTAATTGTCCGAGGATTGTTTTGCGGGATATTATGAAAGGGATGCATGGACCTTTTCTTTTGCTTATCAGCTGCCGATAGTGTCTGTGTGTTTAACGTGTGGCCCAAGACAACTCTTACTCTTCCAGTGTGCAGCAGAGAAAAAAAAGATTGGCCATCCCTGGTCTAGAGCCACCAGCAAGGCCACCTTTTAAGGCCTTCTTTCAAGTTTTTGCAAGCAGTGATCAACCATAGCAATAAAACAGGGAAATGTGATTTCCAGACCTACCAGAGACCAAGATGATTACTTTTTTTTTGACAGTCTCACTCTGTTGCCCTGGGTATAGTGCAGTAGTGTCATAGCTCACAGCAACCTCAAACTCTGAGGCTCAAGCAAATTTCTTGTCTCAGCCTCCCAAGTAGCTGGGGACTGTAGGCACTCACCACAATGTCCAGCTTGTTTTTCTATTTTTAGTAGAGATGGGGTCCCATGCTAGCACAGGCTGGTCTTGAACTCCTGAGCTCAAGTGACCCACCAGGCCGTGTCCTCCCAGAGTGCTAGAATTTTAGGGGTGAGCCACTGCACCGGGCCTCCAAGATTGTTACTTACCAGCAAGCACCAAGAGGAGCCTCCCACCTATGGGGACAGGTGAGCACCTAGCGAGGGCTAATGAGTCACTATCCTGAGGAGTGGAAGTAAACAGGAAATAATAAGGGCATGCATCTTATTGGCAGTGGAACAATGCACCCATTTTAACAGGGAGAGATCGGGTCCTAGACATGGGCAGTACCGTCATATGGTTCCGTCCTATCAGAGCTGGGACTGGAAAACCCTGGTTTCACCCACTGTGTGACCTCAGGCAAGTCATTGCACAACCTCTGGCCCTCAGCAGGCCCATCTACAGACCTGACACGTGGGCACTGCCATCAGCTGCAGAGCTAAAGTGACTGCCCTTGCTACCATCACTCTCAATTTCAAGTCCTTTCAGTCCTTTAAGTCCAACTGCCTTAAACTTAGTGCTCTAACTTGGAAGCGATTCTTCTAAATCCTCAGAGAAACAGAAAAGTAAAATCTCTGATCTTTAAGACCATGGAAGTTACATCATTCATCTTGGGCATTGTTCTATCCAAGTCATTCTACTGATGAGAAGACAGAGTGGGCAGGGACTGCAGAGAACATGCTGGGCAGAGGTCAGGGTGGAGGGGAAGGGTGAGCAGAGGCTTGGTTGACCTTTCAGTGCTATGGGAAGGTGGCCCGCTTCCTGGCCCGGGGTATGATTCTCAATGTGTAGCAATCATTCTTTGGCCTCAAATTCCTTAGTAGCTTCCATTTCTGTAGTCCCCAGTTGCCTGGTCCGGGCATTAACACCCAGAGGGTCTCACGGAGCCATTCTTGACAGCGATGATGGACTAGATGTGGGGATTTGCAGGCACAGTGAAGCGGACGTCTGCTCAATGTCGGGCCTTTGCAGCCATTCCTCTGCATCCCTCCTTTCTCTTGTTATCTTCAGCCCCTTCCCACACACCCACCTTCGACTTGGTCCCACCCTTGTCTCTAAGGTCATCTCCCACCCAAGGCGAGAGTGATTGGAAGAAAAGCTTGGGGAGCCTCTCGTGCAAGGCTCCGGCAAGCAAATATCGTCTGATTCCCCTCCCACGACCATCATGCTAGGTAGTCGTCATGCTCACCTTTTACAGATAAGGAGACAGAGGGTTAACCAGCCTGTCCTAGTCACCTGACATGCAAAAGAGGCAGGTCTGGGGGGTAAATGCCAGGCTCCTCAGCCTCCAAGCCCATCTTCGTTTTGTGGATGGACGCCCCCAAACCAGAGCTGGCGCTCCATCATTTCTCCTCAGGGTTTCCGACATTGTTTGCCAGTCTTGAAGACACAGCCCTCGCCTTGGTCCCCTCCTTGGGGGAATCCTATATATCCTGGGATCACCAGAGTCCCCTCCCTGTTCCCCAGGTCTGGGCTCCATGGTGAATAATAGAGTCCTGCTGTCATTTGCCAGCCTGGACTTTCAAGTTGCCAGATTCTCTATCACTGGGAACCTCCTGCCTATCCCAAGGGTATGTACCTGGGTGACAACCCTGTCACTACGTCCCTAATGTTAAATGATAAGCCTACAGAAAGGAACTCCTCACAGGGCCTACACACATTACTGGCCTGCTGCTGGACTTTGCCAGCTACCTGCTAGTTGTGCCCAGGTGAAGACACAGCATCCAGCCTCCTGGAAACACTTCCGGACAGGACCAGGGAGGCAGAGCCCTGAAGAGACCAGGCTTTAAGGACAGACTGTTAGCTAAGAGACCCCAGGCAAGTGCCTTATCACCTCCCTAGTTTTCTCATCTATAAAATAAGACTATGACTACCTACCTCTTATGAGAACTAAATGAGTTAATATTTGCAAGCAAGTAAAACAGAACCTAGTGCAAAATCCATGTTATTAAACCAAAGTAAATGCTTACACCACCAATGTTGAAATCACAGACTAAGGATCCAGTCCTAGGCTCAGGGAATCTTAAAGTTGGAAGGAGCCACCTTCCTCCAACAACCTTAACTATCACAGCACCCAGGCATGAGAATGCAGCCTCTGGAATGCTTGTAAAGATGGGGAGTTCACTCCTTACAGGCAGACTAGGTCAGTGTTAAACAATTTTAATTTTTTTTAAGTCCTAAACAAAAAGCACCCTCCTGGAGACTCTGCCTGCTGCCCCAAGTCCTGACCTCTGAGGCTGCTCCCTTACTTCTGATGGCCCAGCCCTGCATTCCCTTCTCACCCTGCCTAGAGCACCCTCCACCGTGCACCATGCTGGAGGTAATGCAAGCCAGCCCAGCGCATTCCTCCCTGCTCCCCACACCTTGGCTCTCCTGAGCCCCCAGGCCAGCATACCAGCACGCACACAGTGTTGACAGCGCCCAGGGCAGCTCAGCCAGGCCGGGCGTGGTCCTGAGCCAAGTGCATGGCACCTGGGGACAAAGAGTGTGAGCTCTAAGAAAAGCCTCCAAGCACTTGTCCACAGACAGAGAAGGGAGAGGCTCTTCCAGAACCTGCCTTGACAGAGGCAGGATGGACAGGTGAGGGAGCTGGGAGGCACCGGGCAGTCTGCTTCCTCCCTTAAGGGCTTGAGTGTTCAGGTTAAGCATCACCTCAGAAAAGCCTCTGGCATCACAAGTAAAGGCTCTTAAATAAACTGCCCCTCCCTCTTAGTTCACCTAGAAGGACCTAAAGGAGAAGATGAGTAATTGTTACTTTAGGGCCCACCATGTGCGCTGCCCGGAACCATTGACCTAAATGAACATACTTCCTATTCACACCATGCTGCGAGGTAGATACCTAACCTCCACATTCAGATAAGAAAATCAGGACTTAGAGAGTCCCAAGCGTGCACGCGCAGAGTCACACAGCAGATCAGAGGCAGGGTCGGGAGTCAAACTCAGGTCTGGCTTACAGCTAAGTCCTTTCCACTCTAAGACTAGACCACCCTGCCTCCTGGAATTCGTATTACCCTGGTACAGAACTTCTGCATCAGGCTAGAAAAAGCTTCTTCTTCGCTCACACGCACACACACTTGCAAATAGACGATGATACCCGCACACGTGTGCACATGTGTGCTCAACACACGCATGCGTGCTCTCACATACACAGACACACACATGCATGTGTACACACTCACATACATGCATGCTTACACTCACACACACATGCATACTCACACACGTACACACTCACATACATGCACGCTTACACTCACACACTTATACACACATACACACAGATATACACATGCATACTCTTACATACATGCATGCTCATACTCACACACTCACACACATGCATGTTCACACACACCTTCATGCTCACACACACATGCACGCACAGACACACACATTCATGCTCATACTCACACACTTACACACAGACACACACATGAATGCACACAAACTCGTGCACTCACACATCTGCATGCACACATGTGTGCACACGTACCCATACACACAGACACACGCACACAGACAGTCATGCATCCACGTAAGCTCACAGAGCCTAAAGCAGACCACTTGGTTCACCTTCTGGCTCTGCCTCTCTTTCACTTGTCCCCCTCCAAGCTTCAGTTTCCTCATTTATAAAATGAGCAGCACCTACCCCACTGGGCTTGGGGGAAATGAAGCGAGTGACCATTTGTGACGCACTTAGCTCAGTAAGCGTGTGGGTTATGCAGTAGGAGAGTGGCTAAGAAATGACACCCTTGCTGAAGGCAGGAAGGGCAGTTCTCTGCTCTGCCTTCCTCTGCCAGTCTCTAAGAGGCAGGACGAGGAGGAGAAAAGAGAAAATATCTCCACAGCTGCAAGGCGAGCAGTTAGTAAGGGAACCCTCCAAAGGGAAATCGCAGGCGGGCTCCCCGTTCTCAAGCCACTGTCCCACCGATGCCACCATTTCTCCACTCAGAGTGGGAAATACAACTGTCCCTGGGGCTCTTCTTTCAGTCAGCTGTCAGACTGGGAGGGGACAGACGGCGACGGACAGAGAGACCCTGGCCAGCAGGCAGCATGTGGGAGATTTTCCCTCTTAGACATCTCGGGATCCCCTGACTTAGCAACATCTGGGTTCCTGATTTCCATCCTGCTGTGGAAAGGGACGGACAACTCACACGATCAATTCAGTCCAGCTCTGAAAATGTTCACTGGGCATCTGCCGTGGCCGAGGTCCCCGGGGAGACACAAAGATGAGTCAGATACAGCCCCTTCGCTTTGATGGTGCTCCATCAAGTTGAGGAGGCGAGAGAGCAAACAAGTAGCTCTAACATAAAGGAGATACTGTCGTTGCCAGGTGAAAGATCGAAGCAAAATGCCACAGAAACCCGGGAAACCGAGAGCTGGTGAGAAGGCTGAGAAGCAGGTTTGCTCCCTGATGAATCTGGGATATTCATCAAAAGCCTTAAAAAATGTTCATAACGTTCAACCCCAAAATTCCACTTCTCAGGGTCTATTCTGAGGACATAATCGGAAGCATTAAGAGGTATGTGCAAAGACACATTTATGTTGTTTACAATGGCAAGACCTGGGGAGCAGAGCACATTCGTAATGTGTATGAGAAGCACATTATCTGTGAGGGGGGTGGCGAGGGGCGGGAAGTTTTTCAAGCAGAGAGAAGAGGAAATAGAGAAATGTTGTAGTTGTAACAAGAGCTGCAACTTCAAGGACTAAAAGAAGGCCAGCGTGGCTGGAGGTGGGGGGAGAGAGAGAGGAGGTCACAGAGCAGGATGAGTGGGCTGCACTTGGGGTTCTGGTGTCCCTGAGGCCCATGGGAAGGGAGCCTTTGCCACATTCTCTGCAGAGGGGCGGCATGATCAGATCTGCCTGACCATGTCCACACTACCCCACGTGATTCACGCATTCAAAGCAATCTCTATCAAAATGCCAAGGTTATATTTTACATATCTAGAAAAAGTCATTCTAAGCTTCATTTGGAATTTAAAAAATAGTCCGAAAGAGTCAAAGCAACATTAAGCAAAAAGAACAAATCCGGAGGCATCATAATACTACAAAGCTATCCTAACCAAAACAGCACGGTGCTGGCGGAAAAGGAGAGAGAGACTTCAGCCAAAGGAACAGAACAAAGAACCCAGAACAAAACCATCTGCTGAGACCAGCTGATCTTCAACAAGGCCGACAACAACGTGCCCTGGGGAAATGAGGCTCTATTCAATGTGTGGTGCTGGGAAACTGGAGAGCCACGTGCAGAAGGATGAGACAGGAGCCCTATCTCTCCTCATCCACAAAAATTAATTCAAAGGATTAAGACTTAAGTATGAGGCATTAAACTGTAAAAATTATAGACGAAAACATAAGAGAAACTCTTCTAGACTTTGGGTTGGGACTAGGCAAAAAATGTATTACTAAGACCCCAAGACAAATACAGCAACAACAAAAATATATGAATAGGACCTACTAAAATTAAAACGCTTCTTCGCATCAAAGGAAATCATCAACAGAGTAAACAGACAACCTGCTTAATAGGAAAACATATCTGCAAACTACACATCCAACAAAGGGTAATACCCGGAATCTATAAAGAACTCAAACAAAGCAACTAGAAAAAAAAACCCATTAAAAAGTAGGCAAAAGACATGAACAGAAGTTTTAAAAAAAAATAGAAAAATGGCCTACAAATAATGGAAAAATATTCAACATCTTTAGTCATCAGGGAAATGCAAATTAAAATCACAGTGAGATACCACCTTACCCCTATCCGAATGATCATTATTAAAAAGTCAAATACAGATTCTGGCATAGATGCAGAGAAAAAGGAATGTTTATGCACTACTGGTGGGACTGCAAATTAGTACAACCTCTGTGAAACAGTACGGAGAGTCCTCAAAGAAAGAAAAGTAGACTTACCATTCAATCCAGCAATCCCACTTCTGGGCATCTACTCAAAGGAAAAGACGGCATTTTATCAGAAAGACACCTGCACTCCAATGTTATCACAGCACAATTCGCAATTGCAGAGATGTGGAATCCACGTAAGTGCCCATCAATTCATGAGTGGATTAACAAAATGTGGTGTGGTATATACGAGGGCTGTCCGGAAAGCACCCAGCCATGTATGTCTCTAGTTTTCAGAGTACGTGGCTGGATACCTTCCTGACAACTCCCGTGTACCCTGGAGAACTACTCAGCCTTAAAAAGAAATGGATATTGTCTTTTGCAGCACCTTGGATGGAACCGGAGACCATTCTCCTAAGGGAAGTATCTCAGAATAGAAAAACAAACATCAAATATTTTCTCTAATAAGTGAGAGCTAGAAAAGGGCACAAAAGACATTGGAAACCCAGAAATGGGGAGATGGGGAGAGGGATGAGGAGCAAAAAATTAACTATCAGGGAAAATGAACACCAGCAGGGGACGGCACACTGACACCCCATGTCAGCATCATACAGCGTGTCCATGGAACAGAACATCTATACCCCTCCACGTTTTGGAATTTTAAAAAACATGAATAAACAATATAACATATGTTTATGGCTCTATACCCAAGTCATAAATATACATAAACTTGCATGGAAATGATTAAAACCAAATTCAAAAGAATAGTGAACTGAGGCAGCGCGGTGAATGATATCGCAAACAAAGTCACAGTGCAATGTACTATTTCTTAAGCAGCTGGTGTGTGCTGGATGTTCATTATATTATTAGCTATATTTTTTTATGTCTGAAATATTTTATTTTTGAGACAGAGTCCATGGCGTCATAGCTCATAGCAACCTCTTGGGCTCAAGCGATCCTCTTGCCTCAGCCTCCCAAGTAGCTGGGCATTCAGGCACTTACCACAATGCCCAAGAATTTTCCTGGTTTTAGTAGGGATGACCTGCCACACCGCTGAGCTAATTTTTTCTATTTTTAGTAGAGGTGGGGTCTGGCTCTTGCTCAGTCTGGTCTCAAACTGCTGAGCTCAAAGGATCCACCCATAGCCTCCCAGCATGCTAGGATTACAGGCGTGAGCCACCAGCAACCTGAAATATTTTAACAAAAACAGAGATAATAAGCTGTAATCGCAGCACTCTGTGAGGCCGAGGCAGATGGAATGCTTGTGCTCAAGAATTCAAGACCAGCCTAACCAAGAGCGAGGCTCCACCTCTAAAAATAGCCAGTGTTGTGGCCGGCCCCTGACTCAAACTCCTAGTCTGGAACTAGACTAAGAACTAGCTGGACTTGAACTCTGAGTCTTATGCTCCCACCTCAGCATCCTGAGTAGCAGGGACTACAGGTGCCCACCACTGCACCCCGCAATGACATCCACATTTAGAGTTGAACAGTCAACACAATCATAACCACCTACACACACACATGCATGTGTGAGTACTCACATTCTTTAGGTCACATTTAATGAATGATCATAACTTAGAATGATTTATAACTTAAGAGATTTCACTGGAACCTTATCTCATGTGATTATCAAAAACTACCCAGTGAGACAAATAAACTAATTATCACTATTGAGCTCTGAGAGGCACTTGCTGGAAAAATAAAGCTGCACACATAACCATGAGCACGGCGTGTCTCAGGGTCTCCCCAAAACACACAGGAGCATCTGCTGGGTCCGATTTAAACTGGGTCCAGTTCTAAACTGTCTGTGTCTTCACTCCCCCGTGCACGCACCCGTGACGTGTAAACACTCACGTCTCCATAGCAGCGAACTGAATGCCCAGAATCAACCCATCAGGTGGGAGCAGCTGAGAGTCAATAGAGAAGCTGGCAGACTCTACTCACTCTCAACCCCAGCCTCTGTCTGGGACGTTCTTTCCACCCAGGCAGCTTCCGAGGAGTCCCCTCCTCCGATTACTCAGCCACACACTTTCTCCCTTCTCTCATCTTCCACAACGGAGTCAGTTCCTCACAGCTTAGCCCTGTGGTTCTCTCATTGTTTCTCTGGGTTTGGAATGTTAAGAGTCAGGGTCTCACTTAACCTCCCTGAGACTTATTCTTTTTGCCTGTAAAGAAGGAAAATGATAGTTATGAGAAATATATGCAAAAAAAAAAGAACAGTTCCTGGCTGGGTGCAGTGGCTCGCACCTGTGTAATCCCAATAATTTGGAAGCCTGAGGCAGGAGGATTACTTGAGTCCAGGAGTTTGAGACCAGTCTGGGCAACATAGCAAGACCCTGTCTCTACAAAAAACAGAGCAATCAGCCAAGTGGTGGCTGGCACCTATAGTTCCAGCTACTCAGGAGGCTGAGACAGGAGGATCACTTGAGCCCAGGACTTTGAGGTTGCTGTGACCTATGATGACAACCACTGCCCTCTAGCCTGGGTGACAGAGTACGATGTTATCTTTAAAAAAAAAAAACACACACACACAGTGCCTGATACAGTAAATACCAACTATGAATGAGTTATAGGTAACTCATTCAGAATGGGATATAGTCTTTCTGGTACTTCTCAAAGACCCATCACAGTGCGGGGCACAGCCAAGGGTTCGGTTGGCTATGTAAAAGTGAGGCCAAGCTCCATCACAAGCTACCTGTGGGGCTGGAGGTGAATCATCTCACCTTTCCGGGCCTCAGTTCTCTGATTGAACAGGACTGTGTCAGCATCCTACCCCAAAGCACAGAGCTACACTCGCAACAGCAGAAGGGAGAGGTCAAGTGCACTGGAGCTGTTCAGACCTGGGTTCAAGGCCTGGCTCCTCCTCCTTGAGCAAATCACCTGTCTTCTCCAAGGGCCAGTTTCCTCATCAGTAAAGGGAGGGTGACATTGCCTGCTTCTTGTCAGTATCACAATAATTAAATGGCATTACACGTGCAAAGTTGTTGGCCTGTGGAGAACACACTGAATGGCTTTGGAGCAGAAGGCTGTTATTTCGACGGTGATTATTATTGCTGTTAATCCCACAAGTGAAGGAAGAAGGTACAGAGAATTCGAACCATGATGACCAAGACAGAAACAGCTCAGGAGAAGTGGGTACAAAAATATTGAGAAATCACTCATTGGACAAATCCCAGAGTCTCTTTTCTCTCTAATAGCGTCAATGTTGACAGACAGAGCCGCACACACCTTCCAGACGCCACTCCCGCAATGTGCAGAAAGCAGCTAACCAGCCTGCCCTCGGTTGTCTGTTGACTGGAGGACCCACAGTCCTGTCTGGGCTTTTGCTCCAACTTGTCCACTCCAGCTGCCAGCCAGGTAAGATCCAGACCCAGAGTCCCTGTTGGGCTGAAATCAGAGCCACCCTGCCCCTGGGGACCTCTCCACCTGCCTAAGGCCCCATCTGCAGAAGGCCCTTGGGTTCCTGGCCTGAAGCAGGCGGCTGGGCTTGTCCAAGAGCTGTCCCGCAGCCAGGAGGCCCAGGTCACCACTGTGACTCCCCGGGGGGAGGGCTGAAGTAGAGGAGAAAGGAACAAGAGTCTCTTAGGAAACCAGGAGAAGAGGCAGAGTCAAACCCTTTCCAAAGCCTGCTCTGACCCACCCTCCCTGGAGGCCATGCTGCCGCCAACTTGAGCCCAGCTCTCTGCCAGCCCTCAAGTGTTGCCTTTAGTTTGAGGAACTCAGCAGCTCTCAGGTTCTGCCCTTCCTGCCAGGGCCACAACAAACACCTGTCACAAGCATGAGTGCTAATGACAAGCCCAAGTGAGTGGCACTAAGGTTAACACCTGCATTAGTGCCGTCCCCTTCGAAGGTCAGTGGTGCCTGTCTGAGCGGCCTGGAGGGAGGACCGGGGTGAGGACTAGCTGCTGTCCAATCTGAGCAGGTGGCTCTATTACTTGTGCTAAAGCTCTCCCCAGTCATCCATGTAATTGAAGTAACTCGGGATTTTCTCTCCCTCCCCACAGAGTGGAGGAGAAGGCAGACACGTGGAAGTGCGTGTTTCAGCATCCCTACCGCAAAGGGAGCAGTGAGAGGGCAGGCCAGGAGCTGTGAGAGCAGAGACAAGGGTGACACCAGGACCCGGGGGGAGGAGGAAGCCTTCCTGGAGGGGGTGGCATCTGAATCTTGAAGGGTGACAGATTTACATGTGAAGCCGTGGGGACAGCACATTCCGATGGAAATAACAGCGACTGGAGGGACTCCAGAGATGGAAGAAGGTCTGGCAGGGCGCTCCAGGTGGCAGCACGCCCTCCGGGCCCAGGCCATGGCCTACACGTCAGGAGGAATTTGTACAAGGATAGCTGCTCCATTTCGAGAAAATGGAACAGGTGTCCCAGGGGGAAAAAAAATTCCTGATGCTGATTTTGTGGGGGTCTGTGCATGTGACACAGAGTGGGTGGTGTTATTATTGTAAAAAGTTGTCAGGAATAAACCGCAGGCCTCCCCACAGATGCCACGGCCAGATGGGAAGACTGACAGCGTCTCGACCTCACTTGCACTCTGTGTCCCAGGATTCTCCCAAAGCTGCTCCAAAGGGCTCCAGCGCCAAATGCTTCTGTCAGCGAAGAGAGGAAAACAATACAGACACTCGGTGTCTTGAGAGCACCTTTGCCTCCCACTGGGGCAGCTTTATTATCCAACCTACGTGTTACACGTCTCACCCTCTCCCAGGCCTCCAACTCATCTCAGGAGGCCACATCCCAGATGAGGGAAGCCGGGACTGCAGCCACACAGCTCAGATCAAAGCAGAAGCAGAGGCAGGATGACAATGAACATTTATCACATCCCAGCTAGCTAGATGCCTGCTAAGGCTGTTATCTCATGTAACCCTCACCTGATTACCATCTCCATTTGTGGAGAAGTGGAAATTCAGAGAAGTCAAGAGAACTGCCCACAGCCACAGAGCCAGTAAAGTGGTGGGACAGCTCGGAAACCAGCCTTTTTGACCCAAGACACCAAGGCCACTTTTTACCTGTTATGCCCAGGTACAAACAGCTTAAAGGCCAGGCTCAGAATACAGGTGCAAAGGAGGGAAGGTCACCACACCAAGGCTGTAAGTGTGGGTGGAGAGCCCCATAGGTTTCAGAGACCATCTTCCATCTCTGCAGGAGAGAGAACTTCCCAAGGCCCAGCAGGGAAGAAAGCCCTGCGTCAGTCTGAAGGGCAGACTCCAGAGTGGGGAGGGCGATGAGAGGAGAAGGGAAACCACGGCAATAAAACTTCCTCTGCCCCTAACGCAGGTGACCAGGGAGGAAACAACCCCTTGATCCATATTTCATAGGAGAGACGATAACAATTGGACGTGTCACTCCCGAAAAACAGAAATTCAAAGCAATTTTAGATGAACCTTCAGAATGATGAAACAAACGGCCATGTTCGTGTTATACACCAAATCAATCACACCAAAATGATAGTTGTAATTCCCCAGAGTACACAGAGAATTGATTTTCCTGTGACACTTATCATGACGAACGGGCACGACCCAGGACAGGCCATCTTGAGTGGCTGCTGCTCAGCCTCCCCTGCCAGGCCCAGTAGGGTCTCCCACCTTGTTCGGGGGGCCTTGGCAGGGAACCTGCCTCCGGATGCCAGGCCAAAGCCCAGCCCTGCCCCGGGGTCCCACTGAGGTGGGCACACCAGCAGCTTCCAAAGCAGCTCCTACGTGAAACAGAAACGGGCCTCGCTGGGTGGCTGTGTCAGACAGAGGGAGGGAAGACCCGGAGTCTCCGTTGACTGCCTTCCTAATCTTCACATTAATTACGGGCATGCAGCTGCCGTCAGTCACTCCCTTCTCCAGATGAACGCGCTGAGGTGCAAGGGAGCCACGTCACCCAGAGATCTGAGTGGAGGTATCAGAGACTCCAAAGTGGGTCTGGTACCTGTGTGTCCTGCTGCCACCTGAGCTGCACCCTGGGCTGGAATTCATTCATTCATTCATTCATTCATTTATCCATCCATCCAATCAGGGTCCAGCAAGTTCGTCCTGAGCCCCTCTCATCCGATGCAGGGTTGGAGATACGATAGAGAAGGAGGCTCTATTTCTGCCTCACAGAGCTCTCAGCAAGTCCTGGGGGGTGTCGGGGAGGTGAACCATCACATAACAAATGAGAAATTGCAATGGTGGTTCAGCCCTTCCTGTGAGGGCTCTGGAAGGTGAGCTGCCTGGGTCCAGAAGAGCCGGGGAGGCCTCCCTGAGGAAGTGCCAGCTAAACTCAGCTCACAGGGTCCCAACCACCCAGAGGACAATAGCACAGGAGGAGCCAGGTGGGCGCAGCCAGTGTGGCTAAAGTGGGAAGAGGGTAAGAAGAGCAGGTGTCAGAGGAGGCCAGAGAGGGAAGAGGGCTGAACCCCCTGCCACGGGGCCTCTCTCCAGGTGCACGGAAAGTCCTCACAAAGATCAGGTAGGGGACGCCTTTCAAACACAGTGTTTGAAAAACTCACTCCAGTGCCAACACAGGGACCATGCCAAAACCCAGCAGGTTTTTTTTTTTTTTTTTTTTTTTTAGACAGAGCCTCAAGCTGTCCCCCTCGGTAGAGTGCTATGGCATCACAGCTCACAGCAACCTCCAACTCCTGGGCTCAAGCGAGTCTCCTGCCTCCGCCTCCCAAGTAGCTGAGACCACAGGAACCTGCCATGGCGCCCGGCCATTTTTTGGTTGCAGCCATTATTGTTGTTTGGCGGGCCCGGGCTGGATTCGAACCTGCCACCTTAGGTGTAAGTGGCTGGCGGGCGCCTTAGCCACTTGAGCCACAGGCGCCGAGCCAACCCAGCAGGTTTTACAGAGGCCAAGCTTGTTTCCAGATTGGAGACTGAGAAGGTGAGAATCCTTCCATCTTACAGGAACCTTTGCCTTCTACTGACTGTAGGCCAGAATCACATTGCTCACCGGGAGAGAATGTTGTGAGACTTCACAAAGTAGGAAGAAGACAGTCTAGAAATCGACTTAGGACAAAATTAGAGTTTTTGGAAATAAAAATAGATGACATCTCAGAGTTAATGTCATAAACAAAATCTTTAGATCTGCGTCACCCCGTCCGCTGCTTTCTTTCATCAAAAGGTTTTGTTGTTGGTCTCGTTTTATTTTTTGTCTATTATTTCCTTAATGTAACTAGTACGATCCCTTTTCTGCTTGGGCAAAAGCCTTAACTTCTTGGAAGGAAATTCAATCTTTCTTTTGGCTCTAAAATATCACAATCCTCTGACATGCAGAGATTTTATAAGTGGCATACACATTTATATCAGACAGTGAACACTTGTCAAATTCGAGCTCTGGGAATTTCTGGAGCCCAACTTCAGAGAACAAATAACGAGACAGGTCTTCTAGCCCCCCAGCTCTCCAAACAGAAGCTCTTTGGGCTCCAGGAGTCTGGCTGAGGGGAGAAGATGGAGTTTAAAGCAAACAATCTTAACAACTTTTCCCATATTTGCAAATATGAGGGCTGATGGGACAGTGATCAGAATCCCAAAATTTTTAAAGGACAAAAAGCAAGAATTAGGTAATCACTTCCTTTTAAGTTTATTGCCTTTTGAATTAAAGACATGCAATGAATCAAGCTAGGAGGGAGAAAAAAACATTTAATATTATTACACCCCTGCCCCAAACAAATTTAAAGTGTGACAATGAACAATGGTGACTATAGTATAACTTAGCAAAACCTAGAAACAAGTGCCTACAAGACGCTTTTAAAATAGTAAGTTCCAGCTTGAAGGCACCAGCCACATACACCTAAAGTGGCGGGTTTGAATCCAGCCTGGGCCCACCAAACAACAATGATAGCTGCAACCAAAAAAAAAAAAAAAAAAAAAGCCAGGTATTATGGCGGGCACCAGTGGTCCCAGGTACTTGGGAGGCGGAGGCAGGAGACTCACTTGAGCCCAGGAGTTGGAGGTTGCTGTGAGCTGGGATGCTACAGCACTCTACCCAGGGAGACAGCTTGAGGCTCTGTCTCAAAAAAATAAAAATAAAACAGTAAGTTCCAAAATTAAGTCATAAAGAATATAAGCACATTTAAAGAGAAAAGAAAAAACCTCACCAATCCCCAGAGGGTTGACTTAAATTATTTTACAGTAAAGTTAATACATAACAGATACTAATCTAAGCATGAATCTATATGCTTCTAGCTCTTGTGCAAATATAAAATAAAAACAAATTTGCAGAATAAATGCAATTAAAACTACCAAGCCAATAAAATTCAAATTAACACCATTAATTTACCATGATGGATGATGAAGCTTTGTAGAACCTAAGTCTCTTACCAACAGAGAGCTATCATTGTCTTGTTTTTTGCTCATTGTCTTTAGACTTTAGCCTGATGGCCCATCATTTAATCCAGAGGTCAGCAAGCATTTTCTGTGAAAGGTCAGATTGTCACCAACTACTCAACTGTATTGTTACAGCATGAAATCAATTATAGACAATACGTAAACTGATGCACCTGGCTGTGTGCCAATAAAACTTTATTTACTCAAACAGGTGCCAAGCAAGATTTGACCCAAGAGCCATAGTTTGCTGACTCCTGATTCAATCCATCATCTTTATTATGTCATCATTGGGCCTTTTGCCTTTGAACAACAAATTTCACTTTCAACCATCAATTTATCATTTTTATGGACTAGTCAATTCAATAATTCACTCCAAAATTCAACCTTGAAAAATAAATTAGCAGAAACTATTTCTTGCCTATTTACTACTCAATCACTGCTAAAGATCTTGGGCATGTTATCAAAGAGGTATCTGCACTGCGATGGTCAGTGTAAGAAAGTTTGTTGCAATAAACTTTCACAACAGGCAAGAAATGGAATCAATCTAAGTGTCCATCAGTGGACACATGGACAAAGCAGATGTGGCGTACACACAATGGAATACTGCTCAGCCATAAAAGAAGGAAATTCTGCCATTTGCAGCAATAGGGATGGCACTAGTGGACATTATGTTCAGTGAAATAAGCCAGTCACAGAAAGACAAATATCGCATGTTCTCATACCTACGTGGGAGCTGAAGCGTGGATCTCACAGAGGTAGAGAGTAGAGTGAGAGTTACTAGAGGCTGGGAAGGGGAGTGGGGGCCCGGGGGGGAAGGATGAAGAAAAGTTGGTTAAAGGGGATGAAAATAGCTAGAAGGAATAAGTTCTAGTATTCAATAGCACAGTGGGAAAATATAGTTAATAATAACTTATTATGTATTTCAGAATAGCCAGAAGAAAAGAATGGCAATTTTCCCAACCCAAAGAAAAGATAAATGCTTGCACCAATGGATATCCCAAATACACAGATTTGATCATTCACATTATTGACAAGCATCAAAATATCACATGTATCCCGAGTATGTACAACTATTATATATCAATAAAAAAAGTTTTAAAGAACTTGTGCAGGCTTGGAACTTATGGCTCAAGTGGCTAAGGCGCCAGCCACATACACCTAAGGTGGTGGGTTCAAATCCAGCCCAGGCCCACCAAACAACAATGACGGCTACAACCAAAAAGTGGCCGGGCGTTGTGTAGGGTGCCAGTGGTCCCAGCTACTTGGGAGGCTGAGGCAGGAGACTCACTTGAGCCCAGGAGTTGGAGGTTGCTGTGAGCTGTGATGCCACGGCACTTTACCCAGGGGGACAGCTTGAGGCTCCATCTCAAAAAAAAAAAGAACTTGTGCAAAGTGATATGGAAAAAAGACAGGATCTGAGTGGCCCCGACTCAGAGTGGGGGTGGGTGCCTTTGGCAGCTGTGTGCCCACAGACCTGGAGCACACGGTGGCACGCCCCCCTCGCTTCTTTGCTCTATTGGAGCTACCTGGGGGACAACAAATGGGGACACCTGTTACCCTCATTGGGCACGAACATATTATTGAAGATGGTCAGCCTCTGCGATTTTCTCTCTACTTTATTATTCATTCATTCAAACAACAACAACAATAAAACATATACAAAACAAAACAACAACAAAACAAAACAAAGTTAGTAAGTACATATAACACGTCAGGCACTATTCTGGGCGCTTGAGATTTTAAGTGAAAAAAAAACACAGACAAAAAGTCCCACAGTCGCAGACCTTGTATTCAGATTGGGAGGGTTGGGAGTGGAGCTGAACAACAAAAATAGAAACAGTAATTAGTCCTGGAACAATGGCTGGACAATATAAATAGAAACAGTAATTAGTCCTGCAACCTGTAATCCTTTGGGAAGTAACTGGAAGGATCACTTGAGGCCAGAAGTTCCAGACCAGCCTGGGCAATATAGCAAGACCTCATCTCTACAAAGAAAAATTTCTTTAACTAAGTCAAGTGTGGTGGCAAGCGCCTGTAGTCCCCATGACTCAGGAGGCTGAGGGAGGTTCACTGGAGCTCCGGAAGTTTGAGGTTGTGGTGAGCTGGGATGCTGCTACTGCCCAGGGAACAGAGCACGACTCTGTCTCACAAAAAATAAAATAGCATATTAATGAATAAATGGTATTACCTTAATAAAAACAAGTGACTGTCTATATTAAAGAACTTAAGAAACTAACATCTTCATCTCAGAAAATGATCTCCAAAAAAAGTGTTAGGTTTCCATCCTGTGTAAGAAGTCAGCCCTGGCGGGGAGGAAATGCTTATTTTGTTTTGCTACTAGAACAGGGCAGCCTATCAGGAGCCAGGCTTGCTCTCCAACCCATCAGGCAGCCCCGGCCATCACCTGGGGGGACGCCGGTGCCCTTGCTGTCTAAACACAACACTCCAGAACTGGCACTGTGTGGTGCCACTGGGTCCGCCCACGGCACCTGGAATGTGCCGCTGTTGGGTTTCCTCACTTCTGCCACCGCCCTCACATGATGACAAAGGAGGACTGAGCCAGCTCTGGAAGGCCTTTGCCACCCACGAGCGTGGATGAGCTGGCCGTCCTGTCTGAGTCTCGTTCCCCCATACGTGGATCAGGGATGGCATGAATGCCTTTCCTGTCTCCCTCATAAAATTCCAAACAGAACCAAATGAGTTTGAAAATTGACCTGGTAAGAGTTGGCTTGTTACCTCACCCAACCCCAGAAAAAAATTGGCGCCTCTAGCTCAGGGATTTGTATTGATATTGGCAGAACCCCAGGCTTCTCTAGACCCCTGGACCCTGGTAGTTTGTACTAGGTTCCCCCCCTTTAGACTCCCCGAATCCACACGGGCGTTCTGGAAATCCACCGTCACCATATTTTTATAATTGCTATTATGACATTATTATTGCTGCTGTTGTTATTACTATTATTATAATGCGTTGGAAAAACTCCCCAAAACCAAAATCCTAGGACGCTCACGTGGTTGAATCCTCTTTACAAAGGAGAGCTCCCATCTGTGTGCAGACTCACCTTAACTTCACAAGCATGATTAGTTGCCAAACCTAAAGATTTTTTTCTGTTTTATTTTGTATGGCAAAAATTTCTAACCTTTCATATACTAACAATATATATTATTACTATTATCTTTTGCTATAATCACTTTTAAGAAACTACTCCACAACTCTTCGTTTTATTGTATTTTCTTCAGTGCTTTGGGGAAGAGAAAAATGAAACAAGAATTCGCAGTTCTCCCAGAGGCCACGGAGTTGAATATGAAGGGAGGTTCATACGGATTGAATAGGAAGGAGCGAGAGGAGCTCTTTCCTAAAAGCTCTCAAACTCTGCCCTATACAGGCCTATCCTATTCAGTGGGCGCAAACTCAGTCTCTGCAGAATCAGAACAGACGTCGGTCACACCATCACTCGTTAAGCCCTTACTGTAAGCCACACTCTCCTGAACACACATGAGTGTCAACCAGGGGGGTGCACTGAACTGCCGAGGACCCCTCACTCTCTGATGTACACCCTACGAACGCAAACATGTGCCCTTCCTTCTTCCTGTTCATCTCCCTCTCCAACTGTCTCTGACCATAGACCAGTCGTTCTCAGCCCAGGGCTGCACCTCATGGCTCATCCCCATCTGAAGGGACAGCTGAGTCTGCAAAGCCCAATAACAATGCGGTTCCCAGGAGGGGTGAAGTATCACTCTCCTCTCCCCACCCCCAACCATCAGGCCCCCCACTCCCAGGAGGCAAGCACAAGCCAGGCTGCCCCAAGACAACAACTCCCCTAAGATGACAACATTTTCAATTTGCAATTTGATTTTTTCTGTAATATATGTGCTGTGTGCTTTTCCCTTTGTCAAAAGAGCACGAGCCTTTCATTTTGCCTTTTATTTGTCTTGCGGCCGGTACAGTGAAAATGTATTGGCTTTTCAGTTAGTGATTACACATCATCACATACCCAATTTATAACACCATGCCCCAAAGAACAGATGTAATAAAGCAAGGGCAGGAAGTAGCAACCTTATAAAACAGAGCTGCCGACTCAAAGGTCTTTGCATGTGTGCAGGAAAGAGAACAGTGCCAGCTCAAGGCCCGGGAACGGGTATTCTGCAAATATTGCAGATGTTCCAAACGTGTCTCCGATGGGTGCGTGGGACAGAGGGTAGGAAAAGCAGGAGATCCAGTTTCCTGGCCCAAGGATTCAAGGCCCTGCAGCCACAGTGAACTCAGCATTTTGGTAAAGTGCTGGGATCCAGGGCCCTGACACTGGACCCCAGTCTGGAGAAATCACCAGGCATCACGTGATCAGAGCTCTGAGCTGCCCTCAGACCAACCTGGGCTCCCAGGCCAGCTCTGCCCCTCCCCCCGTGTGACCTTGACAAGCTCCACTGAGCCTTGCTTCAGCATACGGTGGGGGCGTCAGCGGACTCTACTTCACACAGTTGCTGAGAACAGGGAAGGAGACAGAGCAGACAGAGCACTGGGCACACAGCCCAGCACACAGTAAAGACCCAGTACATGAGTACTGTCATCAAACTTACACAGTGAAAAGAAGAGGTGGTTTGAGTCCTGGACCTACCATCAGCCGCCTGTGAGAACACACGTATCACCTTACCTCCAAGCTGGTCTCACTCCCTGTTCTGTTTCAGGGTTAGATCATCTCTTATTGGCTAGATACAGACTATTCAGCCTACTTCACCGAGCTGCTGGGAAGGTTAATAGAACGTTCGCTTGGCAGCACCAGCACCTCACTCTGACGCGCGGAGAGAGTGGCATCCTCTGGAAGCACTCTTAAGGTTTGCCGTTGCCACCCTCGTTTATTATAAACCAGGCTTTGATACTCCAGAGCTGGATTCTCATCCTCTTTCACAGCTTGGAAAGGTGGACCCGTAATCGTCCTCACACCTCCTGAAAAAGGCAAGGGGACAAAGCTAAGGCAACAGCAAGGGCAGCTGCAGCCACACGGGGAGGTCGGTTCAAACACCCTCAGCCCCAGAGGATGGGGTACAGCCACACAGGGAGGTCGGTTCAAACACCCTGAGCCCTAGAGGATGGGGTACAGCCACACGGGAGGTCAGTTCAAACACCCTCAGCCTTAGAGGACTGGGTGTAGGAATTAAAACCCAGGTCGGGTTGTCTCTTTCCTGTGAATATTTTAACATTAAGATCCCTGTATAGGGGGTGGGGAAGGGGAGGGGAGAAGGGCAGATGGGTGGTGGGAGGGTGACCGGAAAGATCACCTATATATCTGTCTAACGAGGGTACAAGTGAACTTTTTCTAGAACTAGCATATAAGTGTTTTGATACAATGATTAAGCAAATGACATGAAATTTATGTTGACCTGCTTGATGAAAGTGTTTCGAATTGTATATGAAAACACCACAATGTACCCCATGTTTGCATTAATGTATACAGATATCAATTAATAA
>CAUYQV010089038.1:0-21569 GCA_963574575.1 Galagoides demidoff
TTTTTAGCAATTAGAGTATACCATCTAACAATCTCCTGACCTGAAAAGTTTCTGCTGAGAAATCCACAAATAGTCTAATGGAGTTTCCCTTTTATGTGATGAGTCACAATTCTTCTTGTCGCAATTCTTAGTCTTGACTTTTCAGAATTTGATTATAATGTGTCTCAGTGCAAACTGTTTCAAATTCATATTATTGTGTGTCCTATGGTATTCTTGGATATGGACTTCTCTTTCCTTCCCATGATTTGGGAAATTTTCAATCATTATTATTTTTTTAAATAAGCTTTCTGGTCCTATTTCTATTTCTTTTCACCATTTGAGATTCATATTAGGCAAATATTATTCCACTTATGACATCCAATACTTCCCTTCAAATTTCTTTACTCTTTTTTATTCATTTTTCTCTTTTATCCTTGAATTGAATGATTTCCAATGATGTGTTTTCAAGTCTACCGATTATTTCTTCTGTTTGATCTAATCTGCTGCTAAACCTCTCTAGCTAATTATTCAGTTTAGTTAATGTGTTCTTCAAGTCCATGATTCCTTTTTGTTGTTTATTTTATATATGTTTTATATTTCTTTGCTGAAATCCTCCCTTTGTCCATGTTCTCTTGATCTCACTGACCATCTTTTTCAGAGTTATTTTTTAATTTTTTGTCATGTGAATCACATAACTCCATTTCATTAGGGTTTGTATCTGGAGATTTATCTCATGCCTTTGTTTGGATAATCTTTCCTGATTCTTCATTTTCCTTGGCTATCTTTGTGAGTGTCTGCACATTAGATAAAGCAAGTACCTCTCCAGTTCTCCATTTCACACACTAGGCTTATACAGGAAAGTCTCCACCAACCAGCCCCGCTAGAGATTCTGGGGGTCTCTACCAATTCTTTCATTCCCCAGGAAGAGGAAGAAAGCTATAACTTTTGTCTGCTTGATCTATGCTGAGCAGGGAAGAGGAGCTAAGGTATCTAACAGTACAAACCACCATCTCTGTTATTACCTAAATGGCTAGACAGTGCCAGATACATCAGAGGTTCAAGACTGGCAAATCATAGGCTATTTCTTTGGGCATTTATGGAGAAGACAGCATGTTCTCTACACAGATTAACTCAAAAGGAAGCTTAAAGCTAGGATGTCTTTGTCTGCTTGCTCTGTCCCAGCAGGAGGAAGAGCCAGGGGGTCTACCAGTCCAAATCACTGTCTCTGTACTTCCTCAGTGGCTAGACTGTGTTATACCTTCAGCAGTTCAAAACTATCAAGACAGTAGCCCTTCTCTGGAGATCCCCCCGGAAAAATTGGGGCACTGGATACATAAGTCAATTATTTCCTTCCCCTGAGAGAAGTTAGAAGATAGGAAGACTTTTCCTGATGGTATTGTACTGTGCTTGGAGAAGAAATTAGCTAATTTTTAAAGTCATTTTGTTAGTTAATTTTTACTAATTCTTAGGGCTTATGGTGTACATCATAACATCAGAATCTACTTCATTACTCTTATATAGCTTAACTTTATTCTCCTTTTTGTGCCATTAATGATATATAATTAATATTATATATGTAAAATACCAACAGTATATTATTATAATTATTGCAAATGGGAAAATAAGAGGCCTAATATTTGTAGTATTATTTTATAAAAATTAGCCTTTATGTATCATTTGTGGGTTTTTTAACTTCTTTAAGTTACCATCTGGTATTACTTCCTCCAATATAGCGTCGTAACTTTGCACTATTAATATCAGATATGTTGTATTTCTTTATGTTAACAATTAAATTGTGTGTATAAAATTTTATGCAATTTCTTCAAAATCAGTTGCGAGATGAAAGGAAAATAAATATGTAATTAAGTGCTTTTAAGACCATTACCTTATTATCATTACCTTTAGTGGCACTCTCATTTTTTATGTGAAGCTGAGTAATGTATATCATTTCAGATTTTTCCCTTGATTTTATCTTTTCACTTGGCTTCATAGATGTCACTTCTGGTTTAGCATAAGCCATTTATACTTACAAAACAAGGTTGTTCTTAAAATACCTGAGCCAATAAGATTTTCATCCTTTACCATTAGATCTCTGTGCAACCTGGACACTGCTGTCATAGCTCAGAGAATCTGTGGTTTTGTCCTGCATTTTGGCAAACACCAATAGCTCAAAAATTCCCTCTGGATGCTTCTAGGAGGGCATAGCCTCAAGCATGTGCATAACCTTTCAGACTACCAGCAATGAATGTGTATTAATTTTGAGCTTAGCTTCCCCAGAGTCATCATTGGTCAGAGTATCATATTATTCAGTGTCTGGTCAGTGTTATATTAAGATCCCCTGAGACAGTAAGACTTCAATCCTTTGCTCTTGAATTCACATGATACCTACGAAAGTCATTTCAACTTTTGCTCTGATTGTCCTATGCCAGAACATCGAAGAGAATGAGATCCCACGAGAGTCCTTCTCGTATTTCTTTTTCTTCATTTAGCCATGAACACCTCCATATATTGTTTCAAATAAAATCTGTCTTCTTAGGCAGAAATGTGGAGTTACCAATTCTTAAGACCTACCTCTTAACTTGGTAAGATGCCAGCCACTGAATTAGAGCTGGATGTGAGTATAATAACCTACTCTGTTTGAGTGATACCTCTCCCTATAAATGGGAATTGGAGCTGTAGGTAATCCCTAATTTTCTCAGCTTTCCCTGGCGTGAAACCTCAACCACAAAAGCAATTAAAGGGAGGATAAATCAAGGCTGCAATGTTCTTGATCTGTTGCCCCTACCATAGAGCCCTCACCCTGAGAATTGTATTGGAAAGGGATTCTCAGTTATCTCTGACACTCCCACCCAGGCCATAGCATCTACAATGTGAAGATGGGACAGCGAATGTGATATGAAAGGGACTTACCCCTCTTGACATTAAACCATAGCCCTAGACTGAGAGCTGGTGAGGGATAAAGCCCCCATTTTCTTGGCTGCACGCATTAGAGAAAGGCATCCTTAATGCAAAGGAAGAGGCCAGAGGGTGGGAACAAGATGTAGCTCAAATGCCTTAGACTTTCACTGTTCTTATTAAGATCTAGTGTTATTTTCTTATGTTAATATCACCCCATTTAATATAAATTTTTAGTCTAGCTTTCAGGAACTTAAAACAAATTTCTGAAAACAATTTTCAGCAGTTACATGGTTGTGATGGCCACAGAGTCTTCCAGGACTGGAAGTCCCACTCACCAAGAAATTAAATAAAAATATAATCAAAAAGAAAACTTAAAAATCAGAAATATAAAGAGAGAAAAGCCATGGAAAAGAAAATTTTCAGAAGAAGAATACAGGAAACAATGTTAAAAATTTCCAATTATTCATGAGATTAGTATTTGAACACGGCATTGGATTTAATGCCGAGGATAACTGTGACTTTGATGTGCAGTTGTGGGTATGAAAGCCACAATCAGGGCAGTGGGGAGTGTGAGACTGATGAGGAAGAGGATAATGGGAGGCACAATGCAGCCCACACAGGGCAGCAACTCACTGGAGCAGTAAACTAGGGGAGTTTACAGGGTTTTCATTTTAAAGAGTTATTCGTAATAAACTTAGATATGTTTAAGTGTAGGTAGTTAGGATCCTGCAAAAAGGGGATAAATTAGTGGAATATCGAAAACAGAAGTTTATGGTTTCTGAAATAGTGGTAGGGAATGAGAGTAGAGCCTAGGTGGTAAACTAGCTTTATAAAGCAGGAGGATATCTCTATTGTAGCAGAAGGGAAAGAGCAAAGAATCATTGGTCAATAGGGTCTAAGGCAGCAGAAGATGGAAGTCACTGGATCTCCATGGTGGAAGAGAACAAGGCCTCTAGTCTAATCTTGTGTATTCAGGAAGCTGTAGTGTTACCATCTCCTTTTCTAAAACTAGCACTCATTGACCTTTCCAAAGGTCAAACATGGAAAGTTCTAACAAGCAGAGAAAGGCATACAGACTAAGACAGTTATCTCTATTCTTTAGTGCTTTTTAACATTCTCCCTATTTCCCAAATACTGGGGCTCAGAGGCAAAAGCACTCAATGGAGGGATATGAGAGCTAGGGAGTGGGAATCTGAAAGAAGGGAGGGAAATATAAAAATAGTACATGGGAAAGCAAACTATGTGACTCCACAGGCTTGAAACCTCATAGATTTCAACTTGAAATGCCTTAACTAATAATCTAGTTGTTTCCTGGGTCATCTCAGGACACTTTCAGCTAAGAAAACTGTGTTAAATTACTGTCTTAAGATAACACAAACACACTGAAGCAAAACTCATGTTTCTGGACTCCTGGTATCTAGTAATATAATGACAACTGAAATTATTATCTTAGAGCTCAGGGATTCCGTATGCTGCTTTGGCCTGCACGAGGTCTTAAAGTTAAACTGTAGAATTACCAACAGGTAAAAATTTATAGTTCACATTAAAATCCAGACTTAGAGGTCTCTTAAAAGGAAAGATCTGGTAAGACTGGGTCCCTTAGCGTTAATTCAGAATAATTATGCAGAAACTTTTCCCTTTATAAAGGACAGATACTGACCAATTCACTAGATGAACATTGGTTGCACATTTTTTTTTACATTGTGCAGACTTGATCCACTTAAGGTTATATACCTAATCCCAATGGGCATATGAGTTTGTATCCTTGGTATATTCTAAAAATGTATTTATGGAAGAAGAAGCTGTTGTCAAAGTGGGGGAAACATTCTTGCTCAAAGGCACAATCTTACTGATGCTACTCTAACAGGCTCAGATAAATGGCCCTTTCTTTTATCCACCCTTTCCTCACAATTTCCTCATTTATTTCTGCCTAGATGAATTTCACTCTTCTCTCTATCATCTCAGGAACCAATACATCCAGAAAAACATCCCTGAATACTCAGCAAGCTGTTTGGTCAGCTCAAGTGCCCTTGTGACCCAGTATAGCCACATATTCTCTAGAAGCCATGTAACTTCACATTGATACTTAACTTCTGTAGGATTATCTGTGTGTATGCCCTTGTCCTCACTAGGTAGGAATCAGAATTCATCTCAGCCTCACTCATTATAGCACATGGCTGGCATGTGTTAGACTCTTGGTGAAGGTTCATTAAACTAACTTACACTGAAGTTACTTACACTGAGTTCAAATCCCTGGACAATAGGAATGACAACTGAACAGGAAGATGTTAGAATATATTAGTTCAAATCTCAACTCTGCAATATCTGAGTGATTTGGGGAAAATCACATCTTCTCTCTGGGCTTCAGTTTCTATATGAAAATGAATAAATTTACTAGACTTAAATTCTCTCAAGCATCACAGTGCCTGGCTCATAAGCAATGCTTAGGAGTTATTTAAGACAGTAAATTGATTTCTCTAAGGTCTAGATATCCTTCTAGCTGTGAAATTATGTTGTCAATGATTCCATCAGAATTAGCATTATACTGAAGTGGCTTATAACTGTCTATGGGTGTTTACAATACAGGAGGAGAGTCAAGGTGGATTTCTTGAGCCCCCGTTCTAGGGTATTCACACAAGCTTTTGTAATGGTTAATTCTAAACAATGATAAACCAACTGCAGAGGAGTCCACTCTCAAATTAACCCAGTGGTGACCTCTAGAGGCCTTTTGATTTTTTACAACTATGTGAGAAACATTTACAATGTGGAATGTTTCATATTACATTCTCCCATGTAAAGGAAATGCAGCTGGTAACATACAGAGATACAAATTCTTAGTTGAGGAGTATTTTTTTTATTTTGCTTATTTATTTGTTTTTTGTTTGTTTTTTTGCAGTTTTTGGCTGGGGCTGGGCCTGAACCCATCACCTCTGGCATGTGGGTCTGGTGCCCTACCCCTTTAAGCCACAGGCACTACCCATATAGGTTAGTTTCTAAATCAACCCTGTCAGAGTTTACAGCAAGGTTGGATGTACAACTTTGCTCCATTAGTATAGTAAAAATTCTGACTGGTTCAGGTAGTCTTTTTAAAGGGATTTTCTAAAATTGCTCACGTATCACCTCTAACCTCACCCAGAGTTGTTCTTCATGTATCAGAGCGTAGTAAATGTGAGTGCTCATCATTCCTTCTAGACTTAACTACTGGGCAGTAGGTATTCCCTCCGTAGGTCTAGTGCCTATCACTGTGCTTGTCTTAAACCTTCACTGTATCACATATGACATTGTCTTGCAACTAGTTGCTTAATTGTCTGTCATTCATTCTGTCTCAGAAGAGGCCCATTTTACCAAACATTGTAAATACCACTCCACATTGTCCTTAGGAAAAATATTTTAGAAACAATTCTTATCACAGTGTATAAAGTTCTTTATAGTAGTTCCCCTAACTTTCTAACATAACTTCCTGATAAAATTTTGCACATGATACCCCATTTTCCAAGGTCAGTAATGATATGTAGGTTTCCCAGATAGTATGTATTTATTATGATTTCTTAATTCTCTCTGGGACACAAGTTTTGGGTCTTCTTCACTCGGTTTTTAAGATTACATTCAAAGCCTACCAAGATGCTTTCTTCCCTTGTACTCAAAACCAACCCTCTACCTTCACTGTGGTCTCTATTTCACTGTCGGGCACACTGAGTTTGAAAAAGCTCCCGGGAGGAGCTGGTTGTTTTGACCTCAATATCTCCATCACCTATTCCCAGGACATGTCAGCCACAGAGCCCATGAGTAGAGGGTATGAGCTTCTGACCTCAATGTCTCCATCACCTATTCCCAGGACACATCAGCCACGGAGCCCATGAGTAGAGGGGATCCAACAAGAGCATCCAGCAAGTCCTCTCCGGCCACGTTCTCATTGTGTAATCTTAAGTATTTCTTAATTCTTTAAACCTTAGTCCACTCACATATATAACTGGAATCTTCTAATGTTATTGTTATAATAAACAAGATATGGCATATGAAAAGGTGCATCCTGTGCCTGGCACATTGTAGACACTGACTGAATGGTAGCCTAAGTCATACCAGGGGCATTCAGTTACATTTCTGGGTGAATAAAAGACTGAATGACTGCAGAAACAGGCAGCATCTGGATAGGTGCATGTCAAAGGACAGAAAAGACATGGGGAAGATATTCCAGATGAGAGAGAGATGCTTGGAAAATGGTGGGGAGGGCTGTTGCACTGAGAGGCAGAGATGCTGGGAATGGAGGGTGGAGAGAGGAGGAAGACTATGCTTGTGAATGCTTGATATTTGAGTAAGCCTCGCCTTACGCTTAAATCCATTCAGGTCTTGGATTGAGCCACCACGTTTATTAATACAGACAGTCCAAATGCTCCTTCATGATTCTACCAGCTTATTTTTTCCTGACAGCTCCCCCCAATTAGCTGCTCCTCAATATTTTCTCTCTTCTTTTCCACTTCAGTGCCTGGGGGATAATCTAATGGATGTACAGTGATCACAGTGTAATAATTACTTAGTGGCACTTTACACAGTCACTATGGGAGGGACCAAAAGATAAAAAAGTGATATTTAAGTGAAAAGGTGCTGTTTTGCTGAGTTAGTGTCTAAGGAAAACTTGCTCTTAGCCCAGAAACATTTACTATTTGTACTATTTGTGTCTTGAATGGCATTTTTTTTCTACTTTGTTCAAATGAAGAAGAAAAGAGTCAGCAAGGTCTGAAGATTGTTTTTCAGATATTGGCCGTCAATATCTGAAATGATCCAGCACCAATCATTTGGGTATATTTTTCCCTTCCTCCTCCCCCACCATCTTCTTTTTCTGTTCTTTATGTATTTTTATCCTTTATACATTAAATGGATTTGCTTTGCTATTGATCACCTGCTGTTTTTAAAGTTCATGTAGACATGTCTATCCTGTCTTTGCTTGTTATACCAGCAGTAGAGAAGTTGGAAATGGAGCATAGTATCACAACCACACACACATACACACATACACACACTCACTCTCTCTCAAACTGTACACACATCCAGAATCTACTGCTGGTTTGAAATATTGATCTTACAGCAGAACTGGAAAGAGCCTAAAATAAACCATTAGCTACTCCAGCCCACACAAAGAGTACATGCAGGAACTATGACAAATGAATTGTCTTTTTCCCATTTGTAATATACTGGATTGTGTAGAGGATGACAAAGAACTCATGTCACCATCTCATCTGCCTCTACTGCTTGGGAGATGATGAGTCAGCTCTTTTCTGACTCTTCAGAGCAGTTTGAAAGTGACTTTTCTGAAAATGAAGGTATGAAATCTCTGTGTTTCCAAGAAAACATACTTTGCATAGTCCTTGGTATTCTGGACTCAACTTCTATGAATGTTAAGATTGAATATTTATCATACTATAGATAACGTATTCTATTTATTGTACATTCCTCTAACTCAGACTATGGACCCTCTGCAGATAGGACAAGTGGAACTTATTCTTATCATGTTTACTGTATCAGAGGGTTGCATTGCTGTATGTACTATGAGTCGGTCAATACACTGAGTACTTTTTAAATATAAATTTATATATGTATATAATATGTATATGATAAAAACATAAATCAGTTATAGCTCATTTAATCCTCTTAACAGTCCTATGATTTAGGGATTATTATTATCCTTATTTTTCAAACCAGGAACCTGAGGCTCACAGGAATTAAGTAACTTGCCCAGGATCATGAGTAAAGAAACAGAGAAGTGGGAATGAAACCCAGGCTATCAGGCTCCAGGGCCTCTGCTTTGAAGTACTTTTATACTCTGGAAGGGAAAATAAATTTTTTTGAGACAGGGTCTCATAGTGCATTGTCATCATCACAGCTCACAGCAACCTCAAATTCTTAGTCTCAAACCTGTCTCCTGCCTCAGCCTCCCGAGTAGCTAAGTCTACAGGTGCCCATCACTAAATCAGCTCCCATTAGTTTCCCTCATATACTTACCTATTTACCTTCTCACAATTTCAAATACGGAAATATTTACCTATTTACCTTCTCACAATTTTCTCACCTAAAATCCTTTCCCTTTGTCTTGTCACTTCTCTAAAGATTTATTGTTCTTTAGGGTTTTTTAATTTCAAATTAATATAAGGGTACAAATTTTAAGGTTACATTGTTTTCTTTCTTTTTTTTTTATTGTTGGGGATGCATTGAGGGTACACAGAACCAGGTTACCTTGATTGTTTTTGTTAGATAAGGACGCTCTCATAATTGTGTCCCACCCCTAAAAGGTGTACCATACCTCTTGTCCCCCCACTCCCTCCCTCCTTCCCTTTCTCAACTCTCCCCATCCCCTACTCCCACCCCCCACTGTGTACTAGGACCTTAATTGTCCTCATATCAGAATTGAGTACATAGGATTCTTGTTTCTTACTGTTTGCAATTATAAGGTTCAAGTTGTAGTTGGGCCCTTCCCCTAGGGGGCGTGCTGCACGCCCTCACATTGTACATTAGGTGAGACCCAGCCAAATACCCTCCCTCCTCCCACCAATCTCCCTCCCACCTCCTTTCCTCTCACTCTTTCTAGATGATAATTATATTTTGTGTGGGCCAGTAGTTCTTTATACATTGGTTTCATATTAGCATTCAGTACATTGGAATTGTTTTTTCCATTCTTGAGTACTTTACTAAAAAGCATGTGTTTCAACTCCATCCAGGTAAACATAAAAAATAATGCCTTTTCATAAAGATCTGGATATATATTTCTGATAATTCTCTCAGATTCAGTTTCTAGAAACAAAATTATTGTTCACTAAGTATATAAAATTATTTTCTGTTCTGCCATCACATCCTCATCTACAATAAGTTTTTGTTATTTCTATCTTCACTGATTTGAGGATATTTTAAAATAATTTTATCTTACAAATCCTTAAATTATTTATTTAAACATTTGACTAAATTTCTTAGCAGAATTCTTCTTGGAGTTTCAAGATATATAATTACTATTTAAAAGATAGGGCTTGTATTTGGTGTAGTTGTCCAGAACAGCCTTTTTTCTATTATGTAGAAACTGTTCTGGGGAAATCAGTATTGAAGCTTTAGAATCATTGTCTAGTTGTAAACACCAGAAAAAGGAGACATTTTTATAAATGAAATATTCTCTTTAAAAGGTGCTGATTCCTGCAGAATAAGGAAGTGAGACAATTTAACAGTTAAAAAAAAAAAACAGAGGTAATTGAGCCTAGGAGCTACACTAATAAACACCTAAGTATATAAAAATTAACATATGCTGGAACAATTATCTTTTAATTAAGTGTTTGCAGCAGGCTCCATGGGAACTCAGCAGCCTAAAAACATTCGGAACTGTTGGAAAACATGAGTGTATTTTGACTAGATTATAAAAAAAAGTTAATGAATACATTAAGATTACTGTAATTAAAATGGTCTGCTAATGCAATCATCTCTCTAGAGTTGAGGAAGAAATTCCACATATGAGGCTATTTTCTGAGTAATCACAGATAAATGGAATAGAATTTGAGAAAAAATAGAAAGAACAGACCTGGTTTAAGGTTAAATGTAGCTGGTAATAAAGTTTCTGTGACACTGGGCAAACCCATATAGACAATCTGTTTGTTTCTTCTCCTATTAGATGAGAACATGTAATAAATGCTACCTGCTGCTTGGTGTATTTACAACATAAAAAAAGCAAGAGATTTAGTTGCATATTAACAATACACATTTGAAAAATCATACTTATTTTCTGATCATACATGAGCAAAATTGGTAGAAAGTATATTTAATTAATATTTACAAAGCACACAATTTAAAAGGAAATAATTCCTTTAGACATGAAATTTATTCTCTCCATGTTCAATAAAAGATGTATTTGCTGATCTGTATAAATTCACCTATTGATCTATTTGTTGAACACACATATGTGTTCAAATCTGAATTAACGTCTACCAAATAATATAAAAACTTCATGTCTAGTATCAGAAGGTACAGATTTGATTACCAGCCTTAACCTTTTTATGGCTGTATGAACTCAGACAATTCATTTCTCTTTTCTAGTTCCTCCATTCTACTCATCTATAAATCCCTTTCTGTAATAAATCTTACTTCTCAGGATTCAAGACAGGATAAAAATTAGATAATGTACAAGAATACATTTCATAAACTATAAGGTGTTTGCAAATGTCATTGAGTATTCAAGAGAAGTTGGCAGGAAAGGATTCAAGCTCTTTTTCTGATACTGTTACAAAGTCCCTGTGTGTCTACAAACATTACTGAAAATCTAGTTGGGAAATACTTCGTCCGCTCTCAGAAAATGTTCAACCTAGCAATTATTCATGTAATGTACAAGCACTCAGAGGTTCTTTTCAAGTCTGACCCAAATCTTTCTTTTCTCTTCTCTCATTTCCATTAATCCAAATTATATCATCACTTACCCTGTTTCATCACTGAACAGTTATGTTAATAGTATCATAATATAATATATCCCCATGATACACACAATGTTTTATTTTGTCCTTTTTTTTAGACCGGAATCTGTGTTGTTTGCCATGTTACTTTGAGTACCACTCACACGAGGTATAAAACCTATTTCTTTAATGTATTAATGGTGAGCTTTCTCATGTTTCACCCAATAAAATGAGGGAGCTTCAATGAGCCAGTTCTCTCCACAGCCTCAACATTTAGCACATATTCCCACTATTTTTCCTGTGTTCTACTCTGAAAAGAACCTACCCCAGATAGCCTCTACTCCAAAGAGAATGTGGAGACATACGGAGAATGTTAGTAGTATGTTTAAATTTTAAGAAACTGCCAAATTGTTTTCCAGATTATTCTTTTCATTTTCCCTTCCCATCAGCAATGTATGAACATTGCACACTCTACACATCATTTTACAACTTTTTCATTTTATTGGTAACACATTTATGATTTTAATTTACATTTTCCTGATGATTAAAAATGTTGAGCAGCTTCTTATGTTTATTGGGCATCTGTATGTCTTCTTTTGTAAATGTGTGTTTAAATCTTTCGCCTGGCTTTTGTTTGCCTTTCTTTTCTTTTTTTTTTTATTAAATCATAGCTGTGTACATTAATGCAGTCATGGGGTACAGTGTGCTGGTTCGATACACAATCTGAAATACTTTCATCGAACTAGTTAACATAGCCTTCATGTCATTTTCTTAGTTATTAAGTTAAGACATTTATACTCTACATTTAGAAAGATTCATATATACCCTTGTAAAATGAACCATAGGCGTGGCCCCACCAATCACTCTCCCTCCACCCATCCTCCCTCCTCCCCTCCCCTCCCTCTCCCTTTTCCCCATATTCTTGGGGTATAATTGGGTTATAGCTTTCATATGAAAACTATAAATTAGTTTCATAGTAGGGCTGAATACATTGGATACTTTTTCTTCCATTCTTGAGATACTTTGCTAAGAAGAATATTTTCCAGCTCCATCCATGTAAACATGAAGGAGGCAAAGTCTCCATCTTTCTTTAAGGCTGCATAATATTCCATGGTGTACATATACCACAATTTATTGATCCATTCATGGGTCACTGGGCACTTGGGCTTCTTCCATGACCTAGCAGTTATGAATTGGGCTGCAGTAAACATTCTGGTACAAATATCTTTGTTGTAGTGTGATTTTTGGTCTTCTGCATATATACCTAGTAGAGGAATTGTAGGATCAAATGGCAGGTCTATTTTTAGTTCTCTAAGTGTTCTCCAGACATCTTTCCAAAAGGAACGTATTAATTGCAATCCCACCAGCAGTGTAGAAGTGTTCCCTTTTCTCCACATCCATGCCAGCATCTCTGGTTTTAGGATTTTGTGATATGGGCTAATCTTACTAGAGTTAGATGATATCTCAAAGTAGTTTTGATTTGCATTTCTCTGATGATTAAGCATGGTGAGCATTATTTCATATATCTGTAGGCCATGTACCTGTCTTCTTCAGGGAAGTTTCTCTTCAAGTCCCTTGCCCACCCTGAGATGGGATCGCTTTTTCTTTTCTTTCTTGTTTGAGTTCTCTGTGGATTCTGGTTATTAAACCTTTGTCGGAGACATAACCTTTGCCTTTCTTATTGATTGAGTTGTGTTTCTCATGCACTCTGAATGCAATCCCTGTATTAGGTACAGAGAGATGTACAGTATAAATAGGTGTGTGTGTGTGTGTGTGTGACTATAAACTGGACTATAACCCATCAGCTCGTTCTTCACCAATAGTCTTTCTTTTCTTCAGATCGCCTAATTTCAGTTGATTTACCTTTAAGTTCATTAATTGTCTTTTCTTCAATGTTTTTTAGCCATCTGAACTTATTTCTGAAATTTTTATTTAATTATGGTACTTTTCAGAGATAGAAGTTCCTTTTCCATAGTTTCCATATTGTGGAGATCTCTCTCCCTTATGCTCACTCATTAAAAACATTTTCTTTAATTCGTTGAACACATACTCTTTTAATTATATAAACACAATCATTACAGATGCCTTAAAGTCTTCCTGCTAATGAAACATCTGTGGTTGTTCAGAGTTATTTCAGAAAATAGCAAATGCAAAAATCTTAACTTATGCAGGTATGTCTATGCAAGTGTGTCTTTACGGGTTTGAGTCTTTTATGGTCTCTATTTCAGGTTAGGTCTCTAGAATTTCCTCTTCACTTGCATATATAATAGAGATGAAAATAGAGGCAAACTTTGTGCATAGATTTAGAATTTCTTCCCCTTAGAAGCTTCTCTCGTTTTTAGAATCTCATTTATCCCTGATCCCTATATTTGTAACCTCAAGTTGATCTGCGTGTGGTTTTTGATTGTCATTACCAGGAAATTAGGAATGGGAAAAAAATAGGGAAAAAATGTAGCCACAAAGTCATAGCTCTTAGCTGTTGTAGTTGAAGTTTTTCAAGAACAAACTCTTTACTGGGTTCCATCTGCTTTTTAATGTACTGGTGTCTTTAAATTACTTCTTATATTACTTTAAATTACTTTTAAAATATAACCTGTGAGAGTTTAGTGATGAACTCCACTAACATCACTGGAATTCACTTCAATGCGTCATTTTAGGCTAGCTGTGGTGGTTCATGCCTGTACTCCAGCACTTAGGAAGCCAAGGAAGAAGGATCTCTTAAGGTCAGGAATTTGAGATCAGCCAGAACAACTGCAAGACCTCATCTCTACAAAAACTAGAATAATTAGCCTGGCCTAGTGATGGGTATGTGTAGTCTTAGATACTTGGGAGGCTGAGGCAGGAGGATGGCTTGAGCCTAAGAATTTAAGGTTGCAGTGAGCGCTGATGATGCCAGTGCACTATGAGACTCTACCTCAAAAAAAATTATTTTCACTTCAAGAAGTAAAAAAATACCTATTAGGACAAAGGCTTTTTATTTGTTTCTGTCCTGATTAGATTCTGGTTATTATCTTTGCATGAATCATACATTAATTTACCTGTGGTCATATCTAGCTTTTGTTACTTTGAGGTGTAATTATAATAAAATACTTGCAAAGCTATTTGAGGACCAAATCCTAGCTATTAATGATGTTCCCAATCATTTACCAGTGTCTGACCCACACGAAGTCACGTTTTTTGTGTCTCATGTATATAGCATTGCCTTTTCAAAGTGCTCAAAACTATTTTCATGCTCTTATTTTATCAACTTATTAAAATAACCATATCATATTAATATATATGATATATGATTAACATAATCATGTTATATCATATTAATGAAATAATCAAATCATATCATTTCAATAACAAGTACAACCACAAAATATAATAGTTGTTGAGGAAAGCAACTTAATTTTGCCTTGAAACAAAAAGTCTTTTTACAAGACAAAGTATATGCGTATCCCAGAGAGGATTCTACAAGTACAAACAGTTCAGTGTGTGGTCATTAATCAATATATTTTACAGAGGAGATGGAGACAGGTGGTTAATTGAATGAACTAGTTAGATGGAGGTCCACGAAGAGAGCTTCTACTCTATTACCCTCTCTATTATATCTGAAGAATATGAGGTTCAGAAAGTGTTGTAATTTTCCCAAGGTCATACAACTGGTGAGTGCCAAATAGGCATTTGAAGCCAGGTCCTCTTTCTGATCCCAGGCTTTTTTTATATATTACATTTTGCAAAAAACCCAGGTTAGTACTCTGTGTGTCCTTAGCATAAAAAAAAAAAAAAGTCCTTTATAAGTCACCAGAGAAAAATATACCTGAGAAAAACCCACGATGTGTTGGTTTTTTTTTTTTTTTCCCTAATCTATGGTGTTCGATTATTCAGCAAGTTGTTGACATCCAATCTATTGTAGATTAGATAAAAAATGCACCAGGGAACCTTACAAAACACCTGAAAATTGCATCTACCTCCATGAAGTAATTGACTGAATGACATTTTCCACATAATCTGGTTAAACCGAAATTAAACCGTACAGACATTGGCCTTTCTATTTTTTTTTGCTATCGTGAAATCCAGCCAAGTCATTCATTTCCTTTGCCTACTTATTTAAACATGTTTCCAAATTGTTAAACACACACTGCATTTGGCTGGATAATTGTATAAATTTTACTGTGGAAAATGTAATGCCAGCAAAATAATTCTCCTGAGTTATAATTGCTTTTAATTCACACCTGAGTCTATAGTATTAAAAGTGTATATGCCTATTTATGAATAAAAATGTGCATATAATTATATGTTGTCTGTCCTATGTATAGTAAAACCTTTATCTCACTTTCTTCTGACTATATGGTCTAGATATGGCATAAAGTGCATAAAGTATAAAAAAAAAATTTACTCCAACTTAGAGTGACAACATGTAAAAAGTTATGCTATCATTGATGTGAATTTAAATAACCACTAATTCATAAGTTCAATCTTATGGAAACATTCTTTCAAAATACACAGTTGAAAGAGTAGTAAATAGTTGTATCAGTGAGATGGCAGAATAGAAGTGCCCATTGTTCTTCCCTTCATGGAAACATCAATTTAAGCAGGTATTAGAAAACACCTTAACAAGAGATAAGGGCTCCAGGGGAGAGATTATAGCACCTGAGTGGAGCACAGAAATAAGACACATTTAAGAGGACAGGAAGGACAATTTCCTCCCTTCCATTCTTTTCCTTTCCATGTCACTCTTCTCAAAATCCCACATAGCACAAGAGAGAGATGCCCTCCATGTGGTGAACGAAAATGAAGTAGCACCTACCTTTGCTTCAGATCCCAGCACCTGGCCTTCCTTTAGTGAACCCCACACTAGGCTAGTACCTGTACAACCCCAGCCTTAGGACCCACTGGTAGTCCAGAACCACCACCGTTCTAGGCCAGTCCCTGTGGCTGTGGGCCTTAGGCCAGGTCCTCTGTTTCTCTCCAGTCATTATCCAGGCTCCGGGCCAGCTCAGCAAACTCAGCTCCAAGCCTTTATCAGCTCCAGGTTGACCACTGAGTAGACTTCAGGCCAGCCCAGTCCACAGGTCCAGTCCCTTGAACCAGGAACTGGGCTGCCCCTGAGGACCTAGGTACCAGAACTTTTACATACACCATATATAAAAATGAACACAAAATGGAGTAAAGACCTAACTGTAAATAAGACCCAGGACTATAAAATTCTTAGAAGGAAACACACTAGGATAAGCTTCGTAATCTTTTATATGGTTGTGATTTCCTAATGTAACACCAAAGACACAGACAACAAAAGAAAAGTAGACAAATGGGACTACATTAAGTTTAAAAACTTAACTTGCAGCAAAGGAAATAAATGACAAAACAACCTACAGAATGGGAGAATGTATTTGCAAACCTTATATCTAATAAAGGAGTAATATCAGGAATATATGAAGAACACATACAACTCAACAACAGCTAAGAGGAAAACGTAACCCAAGTGTCCACTGAGAGATTGACAGGTAAAGGGGAGTGTGGTACATATGCACAAGGGAATATGATTTGGCCTAAAGAAGGAAATGTTGTCATATATTTTAACATGGCAGAACTTTGAGGACATTATGCTGAATGAAATAAGCCAGTCCAAAATAACAGATGCCGTATGACTCTACTTGTATGAGCCTTCTACTGTAATCAAACTCACAGAAATAGGAAGCAGTATAGTGGTTACCAGGAACTGAGTGGAGGAGGAAAGAGGGAGTTGTTTTCAATGAGTATAGAGCTCAGTTTTCTAGATAAAAACATTTGAGAGATTTGCTAAACATGGTGTTTACAGTTAACTTTCTTTATTATATTGTACACTAAAAAAAAGCTAAGATAGGAAATTTTATTTTATGTGGTTTTTTACATTTGTTCTCACATGCATGTGTGCGCATACACACGTCCCTAGTTGCCTGGAGACGCAGATGAACTTGGAAGGAGAGAAAGGAGAGACTACAAAAGAAGATGAGAAAATATACAATCTATGCTTCCAAATGCACAGCAGGATTTTCTTGACAGGTATTAGTTTAAATTAAAAAAAATAAAATTACCGAAGTACTACACTCAAACCTGCATAAATTTCTGTATATTCTTAAAATGAGGAGTTCTTTCTACATAAATCTCTGAATGAAAAAGCTATAAATAAAGACTGATAACTATACTCCTTGGTTTTTGAATTTATCTTTAAATATGTGGATAAAAACACCATAAGTAAAGTTAAAAGATAATTTATAAACTGAAAAAACACTTGAAATTCATGCCATAGATAAAAGCTATTCTAATAAAAAAGCAACTTCCATAGATCTAGAAGGGAAGGGCAAACAACCTGATGAAAAAGAGCTCAAAAGATATGAAAAGACAGTTCATAGAAAAATAAATACCAATGGACATTATATATATATGAAAAGGTGTTCAACTTGATTCAGAATGAGAGCTGTGAGACAGAGTTGCTGTTTGTCGCCTGTCAAACTAACAAAAATTCAAATGTGCCAACACATTGTTGGCAAGGGGGATGTGACAAAGCAATCAAGGTTTTACTTGCTTTAGGGAATGAAAATATGGAGCAAATCTTGGCTTGGTTCCGGTAGCTCAGTGGGTAGGGTGCCAGCCACATACACTGAAGTTCGCGGGTTCGAACCTGGCCTGGGCCAGCTAAACAACAATGACAACAGCAACAAAAAATAGCTGAGCATTGTGGCAGGTGCCTGTAGTCTCAGCTACTTGGAAGGCTAAGGAAAGAGAATCGCTTAAGCCCAAGAGCTAGAGGGTGCTGTGAGGACACCTCCCTACTGAGGGTGACATAGTGAGACTCTGCCTCAAAAAAAAAAAAGGAAAAAGAAGAGAAAAGAAAATATGGAGCAAATCCTATGTATGGCAAATCAACAATAGCTTTAAAAATAACATGTGCATTTACCCTTTGCTTGGCAATTGTTCTTCTTAAAATTTATTCAAAAACAATGCTTTCTCACAACTATATATGAAATTTTATAAAGTTATACAGTGAAGCATTATTTATAATAGCAAAGGATTGGTAAAAAGCCAACATCCTGAAGGAAAATAAACCCCTCACCTCTTCTCTCTCACAAGTGCCCAGACACATACTGATGCATCCACTCCATTCTCTCGGACTTCATGCTTTGCCCTTATAAAACTAGCCGTGATAGCTGAGCAGTTTATGCTTAATCACATCTTTTAGCCTTTATAGTTCTTGTTTCCTTTCCCTTATACGCCTAAACTCTCACCCCTTTTATTTTATTTTTTGGAAACCTTCACTTTCTAAACCCTCTATAAAAGTCCTATTTACTCCGATCAGATACCATCTCTCTTGGGACACCTTTCATGATTTTACAACCAGAAAATCATTCACCTTTCCACAAAATGGCTGTTGATAAAACCAATATAGGCTAAGACATTTCTTAGCTCAGTTTCAGCCTGACAATTCATTCAAAGTGAATCAAGAAGAAAAAAAACAATGTAAAGCAGCTCACGTACTTACGATTCACTCCCAACCTAGTGATACCTATTAAAACGTATTAAGGTGCAGAGTAAGAGGACAGAGAGGAATCGGTGATTACAAGCCTTATTTAGGCAAAGTTGACTACCACGGCTTTATCTGAAGTTTCTTTGTCTTTCAAAAGGAAAACAAACATGGAAAATGATAGAATTCCTTTCTGTTCCTTTCTATTCCTTATGTTCTCCAAATATTCTTTTTATGTGTCTGAATTTTCCTGATTTCCTTAATTTTTTCTTGTTCCCATCACAGATGTCATTTAATTTCTACTTTGATCTATGTCCAAGCAATTGAGTTTCTAATGTAATAAGGAGAACCAGACTCCGGACTTTCTGGTCCCCTCTGAGCCGCGTCAGGAGAAACATCCAGCAATCCCTCCCACTAATACTTAGGTAGGTGATCAAAGTGCTTATCTCATTATCTTTACCCCAATCGTATCTCCTGGTACTTGAGTTACCTGCTCTGTGTTAGTCACCTCTGATATGTGAGTGTTCCTTGAACCAAACACCTTGTCACATTGATCTCTGTATTCTGCTGTTAGTACAGCACTTGGCACGAATTAGTCACTTAAATAAATTCTAAAGAAAGACAAGATTCATAAAAGTGGAAGGCACAGAGCAGAACAAAACCATAAGATCTATTTGTGTGGAAATATTTTTCAATATTGGTGGCAAAGAAGAAATGTGATAATCTTTTAAGTTGTCAGAAAACAGCTTACCTAACATCATGGTTCAGGATGGGTGGCCCCCTGAGTACCTTTTAGGGGTGTGGCAGATGGAGGGAGTTATTTTAGATAATAGGCACTTCAAAGGAGAAAAATGTCCTGAAAGGGCTTTTGGAAGGAGTCATTTCACACAAAAGAACAAGCAAATCTGTCTGGTTCGGACCTTTGTATCTTCCCATTCTGTCTACTTCTAAATAGCAGCTCATTCTTCTGGTGGTTTTAGCTGTTAGGTGGCTGGGCACCCCAATGGCATAGACTTGAGGAAGAAAGAAAGTCATAGAGACAATTTGCAAAGAGGGCTGGTGAATCTGACAAGGTTTTGAGTTAGCACTGGACAAAGGCATATAATAGTTGTACATTTAGTTCCCCCAGACACTGAATCTGTTAAAGAATTGGTTACAAATTCTAAGACAATTTTTTTAATCACCACGGAAAAACCATAGAAAGGTCAAGTGATATTAATCACATTCAAATATTTTCTTTTTAACAAAATGAACACATTCATTAAAACTTCTTTTTTTTTCATTTTTTTACTGACTAGATTAGCTTACTGAAAATTAGTCTATTTATTTTACCCTTGTAAATTTTTGTGATCTTTTTTCCATGTGAATTGTAACAAAAGAAAGTAAACAACAACTCATATTCACTTATGAGACATAGAATAGCCTAGAAAGCCCAACGTTCTGTATATTCAAGATAATTCAACGATGTAGTCATTCCCATTGATTATTAAATGGGAATAGAAACAAAATAATAGTAATCTGAAGGGGAAAGTGCCAAAAAAATGCGATCTTAAAGAATAAACTGGATTTGTGCCTTTTATTGCACAAGTATTTCGGGAGAAAAGGTACTGGCATAATTATTTTAATAAATATAGTACTGATCCAATAAAAGCAAAATAGGAAAAGAAAACAGCCTAATTTCATTAATGATTGCTCTTATGCTTGTATTTTAAAATGCCTTCGTGTGAATATGTCTTTGATTACCCCAGCAACACCAAGTAATAGTTATTATAAGTTTCCTTGTTTTACATGGATGGTCCTAAGGCTTGTAGAGGTATAAGTAACTAAAAGTTAGTGAGTATAGCCATTCAGATATGTAAGCATTCCAAATTGTATATGAAATCAGCACATTATACCCTATAAATGCAGTAATGTACACAGTTATGATTCAATTTTAAAAAGGTTAAAAAAACAAATGTAAAATACTTCTAATGACAAAGCTTTGCTAGCACATTCTCCTAATGCCTTTTTCACTTGAATACATTCACTTTGAGGCAAGTCTTCTAGTAAGCTAGAAGACTATCATGCCTTACCGTATTCCATCTGTCCCATCATTCCTTCACAAATAATATTTTTCAGAAAAATTGAGTTGCTCAGAATTACTAGGTCTTGTTATGTCTCCTCTGCCCTTAAGTATGTGTAAAGGCCAAAATTGTAAGGTACAGCATTTTTCATTGTCTGTGTTACTAAAGGCATTTATATTTGCCTTTAGTATATTGTTCGTTCATCTGTTTCTATATCTGTTTCTCCCCATAGAATGTGACTGAGGAGATGACAGAGACCATGATTCCCCAAAGTTCATCAACCTCAGAAAATTAGTCTTTTGACAATTATGATAAAATGATTGCACTGCCAGTGACTGGTTTAGGAATGGCCGTTGTCTTCCTAGAAAGGAGACCAAGGAAAAGACAGTCTCTTTGTTCTGAATTTGATGACCAGAACTTCTAGGGTCAATTTGTGACCTTCCTTAACACATTAAGATCAAAGAAACAGGCTCAGGGCCTGTGGCTCAATCTGCTAAGGCGCCAGCCACATACACCTAAGGTGGCGGTTTCGAAACCCCAGGCCGGTCCGCCAAACAACAATGATGGCTGCAACCAAAAAAAAAGAAAAAAAATGGCCAGGCATTGTGGTGGGCGCCTGTGGTCCCAGCTACTTGGGAGGCTGAGGCAGGAGACTCGCTTGAGCCCAGGAGTTGGAGGTTGCTATGAGCTGTGATGCCATGGCACTCTACCCAGGGGGATAGCTTG
>CAUYQV010089039.1:0-12526 GCA_963574575.1 Galagoides demidoff
TTTTTTTTTTTTTTGAGACAGAGCCTCAAGCTGTCCCCTTGGGTAGAGTGCTGTGACATCACAGCTCACAGCAACCTCCAACTCCTGGGCTCAAGCAAGTCTCCTGCCTCAGCCTCCCAAGTAGCTGGGAACACAGGCACCTGCCACAACGCCTGGCTATCTTTTTGGTTGCAGCCATCATTGTTGTTTGGCGGGCCCGGGCTGGATTCGAACCCACCACCTTAGGTGTATGTGGCTGGCACCTTAGCCGCTTGAGCCACAGGCACCGAGCCCAGTGTGTTGTTTCTATATACAGTTTGAAATACTTTCATCCAACTGGTTAACATAGCCTTCATGTCATTTTCTTAGTTATTGTGTTAAGACATTTATATTCTACATTTAGAAAGACTCACATGTACCCCCATAGGATAAACCATAGACATGATCCCACCAATAGCCCTCTCTCCGCCCATCCTTCCCCTCCCCTCCCTCTCCCTTTCCCCTGTATTCTTGGGCTAAAATTGGGTTATGGCTTTCCTATGATAGCTATAAATTAGTTTCATAATAGGGTTAAGTACATTGGATACTTTTTCTTCCATTCTTTTTTTTTTTTTTTTTGAGATGGAGCCTCAAGCTATCCCCCTGGGTAGAGTGCCATGGCATCACAGCTCATAGCAACCTCCAACTCCTGGGCTCAAGCAAGTCTCCTGCCTCTGCCTCCCAAGTAGCTGGGACTACAGGCGCCCACCACAACATCCGGCCATTTTTTGGTTGTAGCTATCATTGTCGTTTGGCGGGCCCGGGCTGGGGATTCGAATCCACCACCTTAGGTGTACGTGGCTGGCGCCTTAGCCGATTGAGCCACAGGCACCGAGCCTCTTCCATTCTTGAGATACTTTGCAAATAAGAATATTCTCCAGCTCTATCCATGTAAACATGAAGGACGTAAAGTCTTCATCTTTCTTAATGGCTGCATAGTATTCCATGGTGTACATATACCACAGTTTATTGATCCATTCATGGAGTGATGGGCCCTTGGGCTTCTTCCATGACCTAGCAATTTTGAATTGGGCTGCAATGAACATTCTGGTACAAGTATCTTTATTAGTGTGATTTTTGGTATTTTCAATATATACCTAGTAGAGGAATTATAGAATCAAATGGCAGGTCTATTTTTAGTTCTCTAAGTGTTCTTAGAGACAGAGTCTCACTTTGTCACCCTCAGTAGAGTGCTGTAGCGTCACACAGCTCACAGCAACCTCCAGCTGTTGGGCTTAGCCGATTCTCTTGCCTCAGCCTCCCGAGTAGCTGGGATACAAGCTTGTGTTTCTTTTTTTGGCTGGGGCTGGGTTTGAACCTGCCATCTCTGGGATATGGTGTTGGTGCCCTACCCTTTTGAGCCACAGGCACTACCCATAGCTTGTTTCTTTTTGATTTGGCTACATGCTCCTGGCTAAAACCATTTTTAATGTCTAAATTGAAGCCTCCTGGCTCGGCACCCATAGCATAGTGGTTATGGTGCCAGCCACATACACGGAGGCTGGCGGGTTTGAACCCAGCCTGGGCCAGCTGAACAACAATGACAACTACAACAAAAAATAACCAGGCATTGGGGCCGGCACCTGTAGTCCCAGCTACCTGGGAGGCTGAGGCAAGAGAATTGCTTAATTCCAACAATTTGAGGTTGCTATGAGCTGTGACACCATGCCACTCTACCAAGGGCAACAAAGTGAGACACTGTCTAAATAAATAAATAAATAAATAAATAAATAAAATAAAGTGAAGCTTCCTGGGCCAAGCGTGCTGGCTCAGAGGGCGACCTCATCTCTAAAAATAGCGGGGCGTTGTGGTGGGCACCTGTAATCCCAGCTACTTGGAAGGCTGAGGCAAGAGACTTGCATGAGTTGGAGGTTGCTGTGAGTTTTGACGCCACGGCAGTCTACCAAGGGTGACAAGCGAGACTCTGTCTCTAAATAAATAAATAAGTAAGGCGAAGCCTCCTTATCCCATCCACACATTTCTATGCCCCTTGCCAACAGTAAAACCCTGCTGTTCTTTTCAAGTATACACAAGTAAACAATACTTGTTAATTCTTACTTCTTTCCTCAAAAACATCAGGTAATAGCTTGTTTTTTTTTTTTTTTTACTTAATTTTCTGGGAGTTATCGTTCCATGCTCAAACTTAACAGAGCTTCTGCAGTCTTGCATAGCTAAATGGTATTATGGCATTGTGCCCAGGGAGTTTGGAAAACAAGAATGAGTGTGAGTGGAAGAAGTGAGAAAAGAGGTGAGAAAAGAGGGCCTGGTACTCCTTGAGAGAGACTTTGTTTTTTGTCCTGAGTTAGATGGGAGCCATGGAGGGTTCTGAGCAGAGGAGGGACTTGACCTGAATCTGGTGCTCACAAGCGCCCTCTGGCCGCTATTGGGGGAGTAGACTGTGGGGGGCGAGGGCAGGAGCTGGGAGACCAGGGAGGAGGAGACTGTCCTGCTCCCGGAGCCGCTGAGAGGCGGGCGGATTGAAGGCGGTAGATTCTGAAGAGGACCGGACTTGCTGTCGTACAAGATTGAGGGGATGGGGCGGGGGGGGGTGAGCCTTAATAAGACAGAACAGAGCTGCTGATACTGGGACTAGAGGGACTACTAGAAGGACATGTTGCGGGACTGTCAGTAGCTTAGACCGAGTGGGGCTGAGAGAGGAAGGCACCCGCGCTCCCTCAGGCGTCAGGGAAGCCGCTGTTCTGCTCACTGTTGCTGAGCGGTCCCGGAACCGCCGCCAGAGGGCGAGGGCGGGCCACGGCTCCGGGGAGGAAAGGACGCGGGAAGGGCCCGCTGGGCAACTTCTCAGGGCCTCACCTGGGTGTGAGATGGGGGTTGCCAAGGTGCCAGGACCCGGCCAGGACGCCCCCCCCGGCGGCGCCTCGCGGGCCCCAAAGCCAGAGACGTGGCTCCGACCCACTTTATGTACTTTTAGCTCTCCACCCTCCATGCCCCACCCTCAAATCAGCTTGTTCCCACCGCCTTCACCGCCATCTCAGGTGCCTGCAAATATGTCACTTTCTCTGAAAAACCCTCTATATGACCACCCCGGAGACAGGAGCCCCCGCCCCGACCACTCTAAGGGACATCATATATATATACATATATATATATATATATATTTTTTTTTTTTTTTAAGACAGAGCCTCAAGCTGTCGCCCTGGGTAGAGTGCAGTGGCATCACAGCTCAAAGCAACATCCAACTCCTGGGCTCAAGCGAGTCTCCTGCCTCCACCTCCCAAGTAGCTGGGATTACAGGCGCCCGCCACAACGCCTGGCTATTTTTTGGTTGCAGCTGTAATTGTTTGGTGGGCCCAGGCTGGATTCGAACCCTCCAGCTCAGGTGTATGTGGCTGGCGCCTTAGCCGTTTGAGCCACAGGCACCCAGCCCCATTTTAATATCTTAACCCAAGTCTCTGAAATCAACTTGGTTTTTTTGGTTTTTTTTTGTTTGTTTGTTTGTTTTTTGCAGTTTTTGGCTGGTGCTGGGTTTAAACCTGCCACCTCCAGCATATGGGGCCAGCGCTCTAGTCCTTTGAGCCACAGGCACGCCCAATCAACTTGTTTTTTATTGCCTATTTTCCGCACAATGTAAAATTTGTGGCAGTGAGGACTCATTTTCTGGCCTGTACTAGAAAGAAAAAACAATAATATTCTTTGCTTGTGTGTTTGTTTTTGAGACAGAGTCTTACTTTGTTGCCCAGGCTACAGTGTCTATGGTGTCAGACTAGCACACAGCAACCTCTGGATCCTGGGCTCAAGCAATGCCGCGTCAACCTCCAGAGTAGCTGGGACTACATAGGCACCCACCACAATGCCCAGTTAATTTTTCTATTTTCAATAGAGACGGACAGGGTCTCTCATTTGCTCAAGCTGGTCTTGAACTCCTGAGCGCCAGTGATCCTCCCAACTTGGCTTCACAGAGAGGATTACAGGTGTAAGCGACTACACCCAGCCTGTTTGTTTTAATCAAGATGGGTCTCATTCTGTCAGCCAGACTACAGTGCAGTGACACAATCATAGGTCAGTTCAGCTTCCAGCTCCTGGCTCAGGTGATTCTTCTGCTTTAGCCTCCCCAGTCCTGGGACTACAGGGTCTCACTATGTTGCTCAGGCTGGTCTTGAACTCCTAGGCTCAAGTGATCCTTCTGCCTCAGCCTCCCAGAGTGCTATTATGTTAACCATAGTGACCGATGGTGCTACTGCCTGTTTTAAACTCCTGACATAAATTATCCACTTGTGTCCTCAAAACACGTATAAAGTAGGGACTGGGGAGTTGCCTGAGGTTGCACAGCCAGAAAGTTGCAGTGCTGGGATGAAAATCTAAGAAGCATGGCTGCAAAGTGTGATTTTGCTAAACAAATGAATGGGGGTCCCAGGACTGGAAAAACAGCTATCAAAAGCTTTAGGCATTGTGCCCCTGTCCTTAGACCTGCTTTTCCTGGTCCCTGAAGGTCACACAGTATAGGTTCACCCCCATGTTGCCTGCTGGGCTGTGAGGAGGTGTAGGAACCCAATGGGTTTGGGTTTACTTTTTTCTGTCCTGCTGTGGGTTTACAGAGAGCCACCTCCCAGGGTGCTCAGGTGGGGGCAAGTGATTAAAAGCAGGTCCAGAGTGCCTGGACTCCACTCACCAGACAGCAGGGTCAACTGCCTAGGACCCTGAGCCCAGTCCCAGACTGACAGATAGATAGACGCGCAGATAAACAGATGTTTCTTGGCCGGTTAGCTACTCTTCTTAGCCTGCTTAGTGGGGTCCCACTGCTCACAGGCTCAGGGATGCCTGGACCCCATCCCTGGGCTGCAGTCAATCAGACCTGGGCTCTGGAACCCCTGGTGACAGCTCCTTCCCTTAGTAGCTGGAAGACCTTCTTGGGCCTGCAGAAAACCAGGTAGCAGCAGATAGGTAGCCTGAAACCTAGGCAGAAAGTGGCCACTGCCATGTCTCTGCCACTGGACCCACAGGAATTGACCCAGGAGATGTGTAAAGCTGTGCCCTTCATTCAGGTGAGTGGGTGGGTATGGGAAGAAGGAGAGGGCTGGGTCTCAGTGTTGGCAGAGAGTACAGACTATGTCTGCTGAAAGATGTGAGTTCATGTTCTGTAACCTCTGCCTCTGAGCCTGTTTCTTCCCTTGTAAAATAGGGCATAAGCTTCTTCCACCTGGGTGGGTGCAGTTGCCTCCATCCTAGTCTTGTGGCTTCTGCCATCACCACCCTCCCTCCCCAAGCTTATTTTTTCCATTCAGCAGACTGAGGGCGCTTGTGAACACCTGAGTTGGGCACATTCCTCCTCCCCTCAGAATCCTCCATGACTCCCACCTCACTCAGAATAAAAGCCCGAGTCCTCCTCACAGCCCATAAGGTCATGTCCTGTACCCTCAGACCCTATTTTCTCCATGATTTCACCTCCTTCCCCTTTCTCCCTCATTTACTTCACTCCCAACAAGCCAGCCTCCTTCCTTTTCCTCAGGTCAACTTTCTATCCACCCCAGGACCCTTGCATTGGCTGTGACCTATGCCTGAAGTGCTATTCTTCCAGGCAGATAGCCTATGGCCCTTTATCTCACCTCTTCCAGATGTTTACTAAAGTGTCATTTGTTTTAAAATGCCAGAGGTGGTAACTCATTCCCCTAATCCCCAGCACTCTGGGAAGTGGGAGGATTGCTTGAGTTCAGGAGTCTAAGACCAGCTTGAGCAACAGTGAGACCCAGTCTCTACTAAAAATAGAAAAAGTACAGCTGGACAAGGTGGCTCACAACTGTAATCCTAGCAGTCGGGGAGACTGAGGTGGATGGATTGTTAGAACTCAGGAGTTCAAGACCAGCCTGAGCAAGAGTGACCCCGTCTCTACTAAAAATGGAAAAAAAAAAAAAAAAAACCTGAGGCAAGAGGATCGCTTGAGCCCAAGAGTTTAAGATTGCTGTGAGCTATGATGCCACAGTACTGTACTAAGGGTGACAAAGTGAGACTCTGTCTCAAAAAAATAAATAAATAAAAATAAAAATAGAAAAAGTAGTTAGGCATGGTGGTGCACGCTTGAAGCAGGAGGATCTCTTGAGCCCAGGAGTTTGAGACTGCAGTGAACTATGATGATGCCACCACACTCTAGCCCAGGTGATAAAGTGAGACCTTATCTCTAAAAAGAAAAAAAAAAAGTAGCACCTCCACCTGGTTCCACTTTTCCCCAGTTATTTCTTCCCATAACACACATCATCTGCCTAACATAGTATGAAATTCATTTGGTAATTGCATTTGTTATCTGTCTACTTCACTAGAATGTCTGCTGCATGGAGGCAGGGATTCTCATATTGTTCACTTCTGTATCCCTGTTCCCAGGACTGAGAGTGGAGCCAGGCACACAGTGAACACTCAGTGTTTTTTGGATTAATGAATAATAGTAGTACCTTCTTCCTAAGGCAGTGGTTCTCAACCTTCCTAATGCTGTGACCCTTTAATACAGTTAGTTCCTCATGTCGTGGTGACCCCCCCACCATAAAATTATTTTTGTTGCTACTTCATAACTATAATTTTGCTACTGTTATGAATTGGAATGTAAATATTTGATATGCAGGATGGTCTTTGGTGACCCCTGTGAAAGGGTCATTTGACCCCCAAAGTGGTCACAACCCACAGGTTGAGAACTGCTGTCCTAAGGGCTATTGGCAGCCACAATGAGATGGGTATTTGGAGGGTCTCACAGCTGCACTCAGTCTGTGCTCCATAAGGGCCTTGGGAATTAATGCCATATGCAAGGGCCAGGCTTTGGAGCCAGGTATATCTGAGTTTAAATCCTGCCTTAACTGGTGATTTTGGGTGAGGAGGGTGAGTAGCTTTCCTTCTCTGGGTCTCAAAATAGGTTAATAATACTGGAAGATTCATGTAAAGCGCTTGAGACCATGCCCAACAGGGCCAGGGCATCAGTTCTCTAGACCCTTTTGCTTGTTATTTGCTCAACAAACCTTCACTGAATCTAGTTTTGTATGTGTTTGTGTATTGTAGAGACAGGGTCTTGCTCTGCCACCCAGGCTAGAGCGCAGTGGTGTGATCATAGCTCACTGCAGCCACCAACTCCTGGACTCAAGGGACCCTCTGCCTCAGCCTTCCAGGTAGCTGGTAATATAGGCATTTGCCACCACACCTGGCTAATTTTTAAAATATATATTTCTGGCTCAGTACCCATAGCCCAGTAGTTAGGGCGCCAGCCACATACACCGAGGCTGGTGGGTTTGAACCCAGCCTGGGCCAACTAAACAACTGCAACAAAAAAATAGCCGGGCATTGTGGTGGGTGCCTGTAGTCCCAGCTACTTGGGAGGCTGAGGCAAGAGTACTGCTTAAGCCCAAGAGTTGGGGGTTGCTATGAGCTGTGATGTCATAGTACTCTACCGAGGGTGACATAGTAAGACTCTGTCTCAAAAAAAAAAGAAAAAAGAAAAAATATATATATGTATATTTCCCAGGCCGGTCTCAAACTCCTGGCCTGAAGGGATCCTCTAACCTCAGGGCTTCCAAAATGCTGAGATTACAGGCATGAGCCACTGTACCCAGACAGAGATAACATTTATTGAGCACCAACTATGCACCACACAATGGAATGAGAACTTTCTGTTTAATTCTTTCGGGTTCCTATCATACTACTGTCCCTCAGTCCTAGGGGTGGTAGTAGATTCCTATTGGTGCAGCAAATTCCCTGAGTTTATCCTCTGTGTTGAAAGGTCTAGGGTGGTGCCTGTGGCTCAAAGGAGTAAGGCGCCAGCCCCATATGCTGGAGGTGGCAGGTTCAAACCCAGCCCCGGCCAAAAACTGCCAAAAAAAAAAAAAGAAAGGTCTAGAGCTATTTCCTTCAGTGATTTCTCAGGTGAGAAAACAAAAGTCAGAGGGGGTGAGTAATTTGCCCCAGTCCACACAGCCAGAATATGGGAGAGTCACAATTTGAACCCAAACGGTCTAGCTCCAGCATCCGTGCCTCTTAAGGTAGGGTGGATGGAAGTATGCAGGCAATTCTTCTCAACACTCTGGCCCCAGATTCCACTGCCCTGATCTCCCTTTCTCTGGCCACAGGTTGTTTCCTGACCTGGCTGCACAGCCACCCACCTCCGCAATCACCTCTGCTTTGGCCGCTGCTCCTCCCTCTACATCCCCAGTTCAGATGCCACCCCGATAGTCATTTGCAACAGCTGTGTGCCCTCTCAAAAGCACTGGGCATCCATGGCCCTGTGGTGTCATGCTGGCAACCCAGACACTCGTTGGCGGGTGAAGATATCCACCATGCTGATTGAAGGGTGTCAGTGCAGTCCGAAGGTGTGAGCTGTGCATCACAGATGAGCACCCGGAGACATGCACCTTGGAGAGATGGTGAGAAGCAGACTAACAAAGACGCCGACCTGGATTATGTTCACTGGGTCAAGAGACCACTGGGATGCAGGGATAAGAGCACACTAGACACAGCCCTGGCCATGGGGTGAGTGGGTACTCACTCACTTAATAGCAACTCACTGTTAGCTAGGCCCTGTGCTAAGCATTTGATAGGTACTTGTGTAATCTTCACAGTAGCCTAACGAGATAGCAGATAACATCACCTTTTTTTGTTGTTATTGAGACAGAGTCTCACTATGTCACCCTCTGTAGAGCACGGTGGCATCATAGCTCACAGCAACCTCAAACTCTTGGGCTTAAATGGTTCTCTTGCTTCAGCCTCCCAAGTAGCTGGGACTACAGGCACCTGCCACAATGCCCAGCTATTTTTTTGTTGCAGTTGTCATTGTTGTTTTTTATGGGCTGGTTCAAACCCACCAGCCTCAGTGTATGTGGCCAGTGCCCTAACCCCTGAACTATGGGTGCCAAGCCAACATCACCTTATTTTACAGATGAGGATACTAGGCCCAGAGGGGCAGAGTCACTCAGTGTCACACAACAATAAGTGGCCCTGCCAAGGATTGGAATCCACAGCAGTGTATTACCCACTCTTAACCATTAGGCTGAAGTGTCTCTCACAGAATGAATCAAGGAGACACTCCCAGCTGCAGAGACGACAGATGGCCCTACTCAGACCAGGAGACACAGAAATAACCCCATCCTACGGACACCAAAAACACAAAGTAGGCAGGCAGACGCAGCTGCTGGGAAAAACCTGGGGTCGCCAACGCAGAGGCAGGACCCATGTGTTCCCAGCTGTCTCTTGTCTTCACTATGGCTGCCGTCACATTCTTGTCCCACCCACCTGAGTCTCCCCCTGTACCCTACGTGGCATTCCACAGGAATCATAAATGTTGGCTCTGCTCAGCTCTGTGTGTGTGTGTGCTTGTTCCTCCGACTGGGGTTCTCTGTATGTGGGTGGCCCCAGGATGGGGTGCAGAGGCACAGGGGGCTCCCTCCCTAGCTGGGGTGCAGGGTTTGTGGCAGGCGAAGGTAGCCTGGCTTTGGGAGGCTGGAACCAGGGCCCTGGCAGATGGGCCCGTCTGGCACAGACACAGGGACATGTGGTGCTGTCAGTGTTGCCTCCAAATGCCCCCCGGAGTGTGGGGTGGGGAGTGTGACTAGGCCTCGGTCTTCTTCCTGCTTCAGGAAGGAAGGCCTCAGGTGAAGGGAACTCGAGGGACCTGAGGAAACAGATGGCCCAGCAGGGTGTGGGAGCCTGAGACCTCTGACCCTGAGGACCGGCACTAGGGGATGGGAACAGGCCAGGTAGTCAGCTCCCAAGGCCCCGCTTAAAGGCCCTGGAGGAGACGGTCACAAAGGGCCCTGGGGGTGTGTGCCCACTTCCTCCTCCCTCCAGGGTTTTATGCCAAACCCCAGGCAGCGTCCGAGAGGGCAGCCTAGCCCTGGCACCATGGGCACCCCGCCTCTCTGGCAGGCATGAGGCGTCTGCCTCCCCTACCCTCAGCTGTGCCCACCTCCTGCCAGCCAGGAGAGCCAGCTGGGAACCTTAATGCCAGGGGGGCCCCTGGAGTCCCTGCCCCCTCCTGGGCAGTGCCAGCCCTCCCCCACCCCCACACCCCAGGCCCAGTAATGGGTGGGTAATGAGTGCTGGGGGAGTGTGGGGGGTGTGAGGGATGCAGGTGCCACGGGCGCTGGCACGGGGGCTGCTAATCAGGTTTGCCAACGCCATCTGTCACCGCGCGAGCATCTGGGGCTCAAGGTGACCCTGTCACCCTCGGTTACAATTATGAGTTTGGCATCTGTATTAAAGCCCGCCAGCCGGCCAGGAGGGGGAGAACTGGGGTGGGCTAGGGGGTGCACGGTGAGTTCTGTCCCTGGGGTCCTGTTCCCAGAGGCTGTATGGCTGCCAATGCATGGGGCTTCTTCATGCTAAGGGGAGTGTGCGTGTGTACACTCATCTCAACCTTTATAGTTCTGCGTGTCTGTGTGCAGGGCTGGAAGTTGTGGGGTTTTTTTGTGTCCTCGTGTCGTGTTTGTGGGTCTCAAAGTTTGGTGGGACAGCTGGGGTTGGAGTTCTGAGATTATGCGGGCACACAGATGTGTGTGTATCTGCATGCTGGAGAGGATTGTATGGTGGTGTGCCTTTGGGTGACAGTGCATGGGTATATGTGTGTGTGAGTGTGACCATGTGTAATTAATTGTGTATATATATCTGAGGACAAGTGACACTGTATTTCTGACAGTCACAGCTGTGTCTGGGGTGGATGAGTTTCTGCTTAGGGTCATTTTGGAACATCTGTGTCTTTTTTTTTTTTTTTTGAGACAGAATCTCAAGCCATAGCTCACATAAACAGCCAACTCTTGGGCTCAAGCGATCCTCTTGCCTCAGTTTTTCTATTTTTAGTAGAGACGGGGGTCTCACTCGGCCTGAGGCTGGTCTTGAACTTGTGAGCTCAAGCAATCCACCCACTTCAGCCTCCCAGAGTGCTAGGATTACAGGATTGAGCCACTGAGACTAGCCATGTGTCTGTGTCTCTGTGTGTGTGTGTAAACACACAGGAGTAGCTGGTCACTGCCAAGATTCTCTCCTGTCCTTCCCATTTGTCCCTGTACTCTCCGACCCTTCCTGCCAGGTTCTGTTCTGGAGGTCTCTGAGGAAGGCTCAGGGCTCTGGGTTTTGAAGGGTGGCCTCTGGATTCTAAGTTCTGAGTTCTTGGAACTGGATTCTGGGCCCAGATTCTAGTTCTAAGTAATAGGATCTAGGTTTTTTCCTTGTTTTTTCTTTCTTCCTTTCTTTTTTCTTTTCTTTTCTTTTTTTTTTTTTTTTTTTGAGACAGAGCCTCAAGCTGTCGCCTTGGGTAGAGTGCCATGGCATCACAGCTCATAGCAACCTCCAACTCCTGGGCTCAAGCAATTCTCCTGCCTCTGCCTCCCAAGTAGCTGGGACTACAGGCACCTGCCACAATGCCCAGCTATGTTTTTTTGTTTTTTTGTTGCAGCTGTCATTGTTGTTTGACAGGCCAGGGCTGAATTCGAACCCACAGCTCAGGTGTATGTGGCTGGTGCCTTAGCTGCTTGAGCCACAAGCACGGAGCCTGTTGTTGTTCTTGTTGTTGTTTTGAATTTTTTTTTTTTTTGAGACAGAGTCTCACTTTGTCACCCTTGGTAGAGTACTGTGGCATCATAGCTCACAGTAACATCAAACTCTTGGGCTCAGGTAATCCTCTTACCTGAGTTCTTCATTTTTTTTTTTTCTTGAGACAGAGCCTCAAGCTAGCCCCCTGGGTAGAGTGCCATGGCATCACAACTCACAGCAACCTCCAACTCCTGGGCTCAAGCAAGTCTCCTGCCTCCACCTCCCAAGTAGCTGGGACCACAGGTGCCTGCCACAACGCCTGGCTATTTTTTTTTTTTTTGCAGCCGTCATTGTTGTTTGGCGGGCCCAGGCTGGATTCGAATGCGCCACCTTAGGTGTATGTGGCTGGTGCCTTAGCCACTTGATCCACAGGCACCAAGCCGAGTTCTTCATTTTTAATAGAGACAGGGTCTCGCTCTTTTTTTTTTTTTTTTTTTAGAGACAGGGTCTCACTTTGTCAGCTTTGGTAGAGTACTGTGGCATCATAGCTCACAGTAACATCAAACTCTTGGGCTCAGGTAATCCTCTTACCTGAGTTCTTCATTTTTTTTTTTTTTGACACGGAGCCTCAAGCTAACCCCCTGGGTAGAGTGCCATGGCATCACAGCTCATAGCAACCTCCAACTCCTGGGCTCAAGCGAGTCTCCTGCCTCCGCCTTCCAAGTAGCTGGGACTACAGGCACCCGCCACAACACCTGGCCATTTTTTTTTTTTTTGGTTGCAGCCATCATTGTTGTTTGGCGGGCCCGGGCTGGGGATTCGAACCCTCCACCTTAGATGTATGTGGATGGCGCCTTAGCCGATTGAGCCATAGGCGCCAAGCCAAGTTCTTCATTTTTAATAGAGACAGGGTCTCACTCTTTTTTTTTTTTTTTTTGAGACAGAGCCTCAAGCTATCCCCCTGGGTAGAGTGCCATGGCATCACAGCTCATAGCAACCTCCAACTCCTGGGCTCAAGCGAGTCTCCTGCCTCCGCCTCCCAAGTAGCTGGGACCAC
>CAUYQV010089042.1:0-31161 GCA_963574575.1 Galagoides demidoff
AGTAGCATTGCGGTTCAGGCAGCAGTTTTGGAAGATCGATCTTGATTAGTATCTTTAACTTCTTTTTTTTTTTTTTTTTTTGAGACAGAGTCTCACTTTATCACCCTCGGTAGAGTGCCATGGTGTCACAGCTCACAGCAATCTCCAACTCCTGGGCTTAGCAATTCTCCTGCCTCAGCCTCCAGAGTAGCTGGGACTACAGGCACCTGCCACAGTGCCTGGCTATTTTTTTGTTGCAGTTTGGCCGGGGCTGGGTCTGAACTCACCACCCTTGGTATATGGGGCTGGCACCCTACTCACTGAGCCATAGGTGCCGCCATTTTTTTCTTTTTTTTTTTGAGATAGTCTCACTATGTCACCCTTGGTAGAGTGCTGTGGCATCACAGCTCATTCATAGCAACCTCAAACTCTTGGGCTTAAGCAATTCTCTTGCCTCAACCTCCAAGTAGCTGGGACTATAGGCGCCTGCCACAATGCCCGTCTATTTTTATTATTGTTGTCATTGTTATTCAGCAGGCCTCGGCTGGGTTTGAACCTACCAGCCACCCCCTCAACCACTGAGCTATAGATACCCAGCCTATGCTATTTGTATTTTAACACAATATAAAAAATAAAAAATCTAAGTTCACTGCAACCCAAAAGTAGCATCATTTTTGAGATTCTGTTAGTATAATGAGATTTTTGAACACTTTAAAATTTTGTCTGATGGTAAATTTTCAGTTGGGACTATAATTTTCTCTTTAAGAGTATCAGTTTATAATTTCCTTTGTGCTTATCACAAATAAAATTAACATTTTAAAATGGCTTATACTCATAGGGTGAAATTTAAAGTTTCATTTACTAATAGCCACTAATTAACTAAAGTAAGCTAATTATAAAAAAATATTGGCTTATCTGACACGTGAATAAGTCACCATCTTGCTAATTATAAACCATACAGCTAAAATAAACTGATTCACTAACCATAAAATGGTAAAATACCTTTTTTAAAACTGTGGGATTAATCATTTTCCCTAATATATCCTTCTGTGTGCAAAAGCAACTTAAAAACAAAGTAAACAGCATGAGCCCTGGCAACAGGCAGGATAACCTATACTCCTATCCGACAAGGCCACAGATTCACATCAGTGTTTTGACAGCACACACACTGGGAAAAGACAAGAGAAAAATACCATCTCCTTTGGCCAAATTTCTAATTAATATTTAGATTATTAAAAATATCAGTGAGCATCTTACCCTTTTGAACAATCTTATCCAAAATGTTGAAGTAATTCTTTTGTGCCACACCACTCAGTGAAGTTAACTGGGACTTTGCAATGAGCTGCAACAGCTAAAGGAAAGAAGAGAAGAGCTGAGTCCTGTCTAAGTCCATTCTGGAAATGTGAACCCCACACATGGGCACGCTAACACACGGACTTCAAATGCAGTCACTGCGTCAGCCTAAGACCAAGTGCAGGACACAGTCACCTTCTGAAGTCAAAGTAAAGGCCTCAGGCACCTGGGATGATCTGGCCCCATAAGTCATTCATTTAGAAAATTCCTTGCTGACCTTCCACAAGCAAGGACATCCAAATGTGCCTGTGTCCAGCACCTAAGGTCCATCTGTTTACAGGTAACATGTAAACAACACAGCATCAGATAGGTTTCCACCTGTCCAGGGACATCCATATAACTTCTGGTTCCTTTGCTTCCTTTTCCCTTCTAAAACATTCCCCCCGTTTTATGTGAAAGATGGACTTCCCTGACCTCACAAGAACATAACCACTTTGCTGCATTACACTCCCCCACCCCCACTTTTTTCCTTCCCCCTATTGCTTTTAAATGTCAAAGGTTCCAATTTCTTCAGGAAAACAACCACCGCTTTTCAGTGGTTTGTGTTTTTCCTGGGCCATCCTCAGGGGATGGGCACAGTCCTCTACTACAGTGCCTACTGTGCGTCCCCAGGGCAGCTTTGAAATCTTCTGTTCATAAACCTCAACTGAGTGTGACTGTTTTCTGCCACTTATAGTTTAACAGAATATTGGTGATGAAAAATGGCTAATTCACAAGTGTACTAGTTCAGCAGTGCAGATTGTGAGTTTGTGTTTACAGAGTTGTTAGCCGACTGTAGAAACATGTAGGATTTATGTTTCCCAAATTGTACTTCCATGACCAGATGGACCAAAATGCCCATGTGCACAACATTTAAGAACTTACCAGTTCACAAGAGGAGTTTGGCAAACAGACTTCTGCAGAAAGAGCAAGGCATTACCCACATTTTTAGGCTTCACTATAGCTCCTACCAGCACCAGCAGGCAAGAGTGACTAGTTCAACAGTGATTCTAAGGTAGTGAAACTGCCCTGTATGGAATTATAGGAACACTCAGTGGGTACTACAGTAGTCCAACACCAGCCACTATCCCCTCACTGGCTCCCCTACAGCTCCTCACTATTCAGGAGCCCCATGGCTGACGGCTGACACTCAGGAAGATTCTTCACTTTTTTTACTGTTCCCATGGGTAGCATCACCCTGCGAGCCCCAAGAGTATCTTCCAGGCCACTGACTCAGCAGAGAAGATGATTTCTATACCCCTATACTTCCACCCCAAACCCAGATAAACAGCAGATCCAACTGCCTAGCTCTTTGCCCATCAAACTATCTTTAATAATTATTTTCCTCAAATTCTCAGAGAGGTGGATTTGAGAAATTTCCCGTGTCTCTTCGAACGGGGCCTGGTATGTTAAACTTTCTCTGCTGTCTCAGTGCACTGGCTTCCTCTGGAACAGCAACACTGACAGTGATGAGGCTGTAAGTGCAGGTGCACATGTTCTGAAGAACACAGCAGGTAAAATTAGTACTCTACTCTCTAAAAAGTTAAAACTAATTAAGCTTGAGAAAACAAAAATTCCTCAAAATTACAGTGAAATTTTGAAAAATTATGAAAAATATGACAATTTCAAATATTTTTAATAGTCCCAAACCATCTTATCATTTTATATATAGAATTGTAGAATAAATAATTTAATTTGGATTTCTATTTTTTGAACATATCAAATTTTCAATTATGCCAAGGTATAGGTGAATAAAAATTAAACTTTTATTCTAAACTGCTTATATTTATTTTAATAAATGAAACAATCCATAATTGAACACTAAACCACAATATTAATTTTTACCCAAAAAGCATGCAGTAATTACTGATTAGTCTCCATTTAAAATTTCTAAGTTTGGACTTAGAGTTTAACTTAGAAAGTTAAGTAAAAGGACTTTATTTAAAATGATAGTTGAAAAGTACATTCTAGTAAGTTTTTTAATACAAATTCTTAAGGGCAGATATTACTAAACAGCATTAGAAAAAGAAGAAAATGCTTTTAATCAGGCATTTAAAAAATGTCTGTACATTTCTTGTTTGTAGCTATTTAGTAACAATGAGTAATAATAACTCAGCATTGATTATTTGAAAACATATTATTTACAAGACATGCAAAACAATTCTCAGCTATAAACACTGAAAGCAGCAAAAAAATACCAAATCCCTCATTAGCAAAGTGAGTAAAGATTCAGTTCAGCTCCACAAGAACTTACTAAGCAAGTTCTGCATTGTTTAAAGTTTAAACAATAGCAAAATGAGTAAAAATTCAGAACTTTACTGACTCTTCCCATCCTCCCAATGCCTCGGCAATCACAGAGCCACCAGTGGGTGAGGGTTCATCCCAGGCCCCGCCACCTGTGACTCCAATGCTGGGAAATCCTCAGTACTTATAGCTTTCTCCAGGGCCCCCTGTACACAGCTGCCAAAAGCATCTTCTAGAATGTAAACTTACAATTTTCAAAATACAGTTATTCAAAGAATCCTTAATGCAGTTTGTGGACTAAATCACTTACTTTGACCACATAATTGAACCTTCGGATATCTTGAATTGCACTTGAGAAATCTAACCGATTAAAGGCTTCTCCTAGGGTACAATAGCCATGCCTCTGAAAAGGAGCACAGAACAGTTAAATTAGTCAATTAGCCGAAAGGAATTGACAGGGAATGCCAATCTGATGTGCAAAAACTTTTTAAAGCTTCTGTAAAGGACATTTGCTTTTATGCTGAAGACTGACTTCAGATTCAGATGAGAATACACTAAAATTATAGCAATGCTAAATTTAAGCCATTTATACATACTCAAGACACAATGAAATGATATGTTTTACACCCTACTGATGTCATAACAAAGAGGAGTATTTATCAAATATCTTGCTGGTTTCTTTTGCTGGGGACAAATTGAGGGGTGGACAAATTTAATGCTGATATCATAAAACACAAGATATATTGTAGGTTATAGTAACAAAATAAAAATACACCAATCACCTGCTTAGTATATTATAAGGATGCAAATGTTATAGATGTATAGTTGAAACACAGGATTCCTCTACAGGGAAGGAACCGCCTGGAGTATGCTCACCAGCAAAGGCTCAAGCCCCAGACAGGCGCCTGGACAGGAGGAAAGCACCTCTGAAAAACAGCACAAGGGTGCAGGCAAGCACAGGCACAATCTCAGGGAGCTTCCAGGCTGGGAGCATGAACCTGGGTACCCAAAACACCAAGGAAGCTGGCCACTAGACCCCTGTGTCCAGGTGTGAAAGGAACAAAATGAAACATAACTTATTTTCAGGACTGAAAATACTGCTGTCCTATTTCAGATGCTTTTCTTTAATGGTATACCCTATATTCTGTACTGGTTTGTACAGAGATACATATTAGGTTGAAGAGTCATTTCTTTTATTATTTTTTTTTAGAGACAGAGCCTTACTTTATCACCTTTGGTATAGTGCCATGGGATCCCAGCTCACAGCAACCTCCAGCTCTTGGGCTTAGGCGATTCTCTTGCCTCATCCTCCCGAGCAGCTGGGACCACAGGTGCCCACCCACAGTGCCCAGCTATTTTGTTGTTGTTGTTGCAGTTTGGCAGGGGCCAAGTTGAAACCCGCCACCCTCAGTATATGGGACCAGCACCCTACTCACTGAGCCACAGGCACCGCCCTGAGGAGTCATCTTAAAGTCTATCTCCACTCTCCATATTTGCAATATTATACTTAAAATATATACATATATTTTCAGTTGAAAGTTGTAAGGATAGATACACTTGAGCATGATAATGAAAAACATGAGGAGACTCCTCGAATTTCAAACAGATGATCTGGGATGGTGTAGAGAAAGTGGCTAGAGCAGCACCAGGCCGGCCTCAGTGACAGATACACTGCAGAGGTTCATATAGCTTTGTGCCCAAATCCCAAGAACAGTCCTAAAGCATGCAAAAATCTAAATACAAGTATGTCTACTGAGTAACTTCTATGTGCCAGACATTTCCCCAGCACCTGCAGTGAGAGGTCCATTAGATAGGGATTATACTCTGAACCATCCCCAGCATGCAGAACCTTCTCCCAGGAGCTGGAGTAACAGGTCCATTAGATAGAGGTTATACTCTGATTCTGTCCAGTGTGCAGGACACTTCCCCAGGAGTTGGAGGAGGGAAAGGTCCACTACAGAGAGATGACAACCTGAAACCCTTCATGGCCACCACTCCTGCTTGCTTTTTTTTTTCTTTTGAGACAGAGTCTCCCTTGGTAGAGTGCCGTGGCGTTACAGCTCACAGCACCTCAAACTCTTGGGCTTAAGTGATTCTCTTGCCTCAGCCTCCTGAGTAGCTGGGACTACAGGTCCCAGCCACAACACCCAACTATTTTTGGGTTGCAGTTGTTATTGTTGTTTAGCTGGCCTGGGCCAGGTATGAACCCGCCTGCCTCGGTGTATGTGGCGGGAGCCCTACTCACTGAGCTATGGGTGCCAAGCCTCCTGCTTGCTTTCTTTCTTTTTTCAATGAACAGAGTTCTAAATGATGGTGCAGACATATTTCTGAGGCAACCACCCACTCATGACAGGAAATTAGTCTGATTTACAGAAAGGATCACAAAAAGCCCGTCTGAACCACACTGATGTGTCACCTTTGTAGGCCTAGAACCATCACACACGACCTGGGAAACAGTTGTTAGCAGAAGACAAGTCCTTGCACTGGTCCTTTCCCAGCCTCTTCCCTGGATCCAGGGAGCATCCCACAGCCTCACAGTAAATTCCTCTCCGGTTGTTCGTTAGAACTGGGATTCTAATTGTGTGTTCACTGTGTCAACACAGAGCACATGAAGTGCTTACCTGTCAATTGATAAGCTTCATCTTTCACTAACGAGGTTAGATTCTGTCAAACAATCTTCTAGTGGCACATTAGAGTATATGTGAAGGACAAGAGCACCTTACACCCATTAACCATCACCACATAGTCACGTTAAGTTTCCCTTCTCACAATCTAGTTCTTAAATTTCCAGAAGGCCAGGCTAGTTTCAGAAAATCTATTATTAACATTTCCATAACATTTAACTTATCCTAATACGGTATATAATAAGCAATTGTTCCCTAAACTATATTCCCCGACAGTTGCACAATAAACCAAATGCGGTTTCCAAGGCTGTAAAACGAACTAAGCCTCCTTAATACTATGTAAAGAAATGGGACAGCTCTTGATGGGAACTGGTTTGTTTTAGAGGTCTTAAAAGAGCTTTAGCCAACTTGGCAAAAGACAGGCAGGGAGGCTCTGCACAGATGCAGCCACAGTCACTAGAGTTCCTCATGGAGTAAGGGCTCAAGATGCCCTAACCCCAACACACTGAAGGTCCCAGCAGCACCCAGAGAAAACAATCCAGCATCACTGGGGTCTGTGCTCAGTTTGCAATACCTTCCTGCCGATGCAGGTACACACTGTGCGCACACGCTCACACCCCAACACAAGCACTAATACACCACACATCATGTGTACAAATACACAACCACACACACCAACATGCACACAAATACACTACACACATACCAATGTGTCCACACACACCAATGTGTGCAAAAAACCACATGCACCATGTGCACAAATACTACCACACACCCACAAGTACACACCATCATACCCTGCGTGCTCTCAAATACATACAACACACCAATGTGTGCACAAACACAACCATACACACCATGTACACAAAACCACACAACCCCACATATCATACAGCATACATGCATACATGCATATCATAAATACACCATACACACAACAACATGTACAACCAGGTTCCCACACTTGCACACCCCACACACCCCCAATACGTATACCACACACCCATACACACCACAGACTACACATAACCACACACACCCCATATGTACACCACACACCCATATACACCACAGACTGCACATAACCACACACACCCCATACGTACACCACACACCCACACATGATTTCACTGCTTCCAAAAAGCTCCTCCTATGCTTTCATCTGTTAGAATGTGAACCACAGATTTGATATTGTAAAATAAATTATTTTATGTCCCTTTATTAATGTGTTTATTTAATGTTACTACACAGTCAACAGAAACAACCCAAGATATGCTCTTACTTGTAATACTTACTTCTTTTGTGCTTTCTTTATGGACATAGATCCATTTTTCACGATAAAAACCTAGAATAAAATTAATTTTGTTTTTAAAATGTGGCAAATCATTTCAAAATGAAGTTTTAAAAGGAATTCAGTAATTGGACATATTAACAAAACTATGTGACTTCCTGACAAAATTGCTTGTTTGCAAGCATCAGTTTTAAGAGGTGTCAAATCCTTTCACATGAAAAATGATTTTAGTCAGTACTAAAGCCTAGTAACTTGGAAGAAAACTAGTATTATTAATGACTGCAGTTAAGTGAAAACATAAGTAATTACAAAAATGCAATTAGATTACTAATAAATTCTTATGTATCCTAATAAAAAGTTCTATCCTCCCATTGCTCTATATGATATTCAATAGAAATGGGCTTTTTTGGTTGGTTTTGTTGTTGTTGTTTGGTTGGGGTTTTTTTTGAGACAGAGTCTTACTATATCACCCTAGGTAGAATGCCGTGGCACCACAGCTCACAGCAAACTCAAACTCTTGGGCCCAAGCAATTCTCTTGCCTTAGCCTCCCAAGTAGCTGGGACCACAGGTGCCTACCACAATGACCAGCTATTTTTTCGCTGTTGTTGTTGCAGTTGTCATTGTTGCTTAGCTAGCCTGGGTGGGTTGGAACTCACCAACCTCGGTGTATGTGGCTGGTGCTGTAACCACTGTGCTATGGGCACCGAGCCTGTTTTTTTTTTTTTTTAAATAGAGTTTCACTCTGTCACCCTAGGTAGAATGTTGGGGTGTCATAGCTCACTGCAACCTCAAACTCTTGGGCTCAAAAGAGCCTCTTGCCTCAGCCTCCCAAGTACCTGGGGCTATCAGCACCTGCCATAATGCCTGGCCAGTTTCTCTATTTTTAATAGAGACAGGGTCTCGCTCTTACTCAGGCTAGTCTTGAACTTCTAAACTCAAGCAATCCACTTCCTCAGCCTCCCAGAATACTAGGATTACAGGTGTGAGCCACTGTGCCAAGCTAGAAACAAGTTTTTTCCCAACTCAAATCTCAGCGCTTTCGGAGTCACTGTAACTACCCTCTCTACATGACCCTATCGTCTTCATGCAGGAGTCTCCCTTAGCCACAGTATTATTCCTGCAGTTTCAGTTACCTGAGACCAATCATGGTCTGAAAATATTACATGGAAAATTCCAGAAATGAACTTGTAAATTTTAAACTGTGTACTGTTCTGAGCAGCATGATGACATCTCGGCAGCCATCCTGCTGTCTGGCCCAGGATGTAACCCTCCCTCTGGCAGATCCACGCTGTCTACACTACGCCAGTCAGTCACTCAGGGGCCCCCGAGTTATCAGAGTGACTCAAGCAGTGTTACGGTGCTCGTGTTCAGGTAACCCTATTGTACTTTGGCCCCATAGCACAAAATACTGGCATGTTGTTATAATTGATGTATCTTTTATTATTAATCTCTTATACTACCTAATTTATAAATTAAACTGTAAAATAAGTATGTTTGTAGAGAAAAAACAGCACATATAGAACTGGGTACTATCTGCAGCCTCAAGCATCTACTGGGGGCCTCCAATGTCTGGGGCCCAATCCACATTTAGGTTTGTCCTGGTGACCTGAGGTGGTGCACAGAGTCCTGCCTCCCACCCAGACAAGGCTTCCAATGTCCTGAACTCCAGCTCTGACCCTAACTCCTGCACTGCAGTCAGGACACCCCTCTGTGTGGCCTAACTGCTCAGGAGTAAAATGAATTCATGCCCCTAGAGGCATGGGGTTTTTGTAGGTTTTATTATCACACATCTTACCAACTATAGTGGCTGAGCTGCAGAAGTACATGCAGTCACTGACTCAGTGGGCAATGCTGGAAACAGCGCTATTATTTACACATCTGCATCATCTTTTATTCATCAGATAGCACTACCAAAGCAGTTTTTTAGTATTTCAATATACTCAACAAGTATAACAAAATCAGTAATGAAAATCATCTTACTTTGAGCATTTGTGTTATTTCTAAAATGGTCTTTTTTCCTTTTTTTGGATGCATATTCTTGCTCCTCATCATTGAATATTCCTTCATCTTCACTATTTAAGATACTGAAATAAAAATATATCCTGTTAAAATATTTTTTTCAGGGAGATTTTCATATTATTTTGTAAGAAAATGCAATAAATACTTGGTTTGCAATTTAGGAAAACAAAAAAAAAAAATCAGATTAAATTCAGAAAGTACTATTTAATTCCCAAACCACAGATCATGGCCTTAAAATTACAAAGGTAATGACTAATACATTTTTTTGTTTTAAAAATCTGATGTGCATTCTGGTTCTTCCAAGAATGCTATATCTGAAAATGATGAACATATTTTAGACTTTCCCAAGGATTATAGTATGTTCAACCAAAGTAGTTTCAAAATGCTTTAAAATGGAGGTTAAAAAAAAAACTATAAAACACTGGGAAAAAGTTAGTGATAATATGATATCTGAATGACTTGCTGCATCCCTGGTCCAGGGTTGAGACTCAGCTTTATTTTTGATTTAACTAAACTTAATGATTACTGCATTGAACATCTTATTAAGCATCCAGCAAATATGCTGTTAAGGCATTTAACTGAAACCAGGTGAAGTTAAACATGTTTTTACCATTCAAATATACTTAATTAAAAGCATTTCTAATATTTCTTCTTTTTATGAAATAAGGAAATAAAATCATAATGTATAACTAAACAACTTGAACACCTTTCCTTTAAAAAAAATCTGTAAACAGAATCACACCCTCAGAACTAAAGATGAGCAAAATTTTTTATTTTTCAGCTCACTGGTAACAAATCATTCCTGGCCTGGAAGCGAAAGAGGACAAGCTACTGGCTGGGCATGGGGGAATAACACTTAAAATCAAGGAACTAAAAGTGCTTACTCCCCGTCGTCATTCTTTGATGAGAAAATTATATACAAACCCTTTCTGGGCACCAGTATATACTTCTAATAAAAATCATATCAGTTTTCCAAATGACTCTATTTCTTACTGTCAGGACAGACTTAAACAGCACTGGCAAGAGGTGTGAACCATCAAGATAAACAAAGGTATATTTGACAAAGATACTGGCAACTTGAGGTCTTGTAGCATGAAGTAATACCAATTTGAGGAAAGGCGCTGATGCTTATATCTTACATTTCATCTTATTGCTGGTATGCTGCCTATGAATCAAATATAAAACACAGAAGTTTTCAAATCTGTAAAAGTTTTTCTAACTAAAATCCGTCTAGAATCCATCTAGAAATAGTATGTCCATAGAGTTAGTAACAGAGGGTCATTTTCCCTTACGTGTTTATCCAGTTGAAAAAGCTTTCCCCCATGGTGTACCTGGAACACTGTTGTCAAAAAGCAACTGACTCATTACTGTGGATTGTATTTTTAAGTTCTCTATATTCTACCAATTGAACTATTTGTCTGCTCTTACCTAATACCATAATATCTTGAGCATTTCTAAGGAGGAAAGCAAAGTAAGACACCTGCAATCACTTTGGCTGTGGACCAGTGATGGCTCAGCCATGAGTCCATGGGCAGCTGACAACCAGCTGGAAAGCAGCCAGCACTACCATTAAGGGGAGCTATTCACATACCCAGTGATCCAAGTGTTTTAATCCCAGGAAGCTACTCCACCAAAACAAGTACACAGGTAACCCTAAAGCAGTAGTTCTCAACCATTGGGTCACAACCCACAGGAACTGTATCAAAGGGCTTTGGCATTAAGAAGGTTGAGAACCAGTGCCCTAAAGACACAGGAATACTCACAGCAGCATTATCTGTAAAAATCCAAACTGAAAACCAGTCACATGTCCACCTTCAACAGAATGAGCACTGCCACACATTCAGTTATGTGAACCAATTGCACAAAGGGAACCGAAAGGAACAAGACATTAAAAAATTCATAATGTATGATCCTTACCTACAAAACATCAGGAAAAAATAAGCTACAGTGTTTAGAAATACATCTCTAGATGATGAGCCATCCAGGAAAGCAAGGTGGGTTGGGGTTGGCTTCTGTGACCACATTGGCTACTCTGGTATTTCCTTTGTGACACATCGATTAATTGCAGTATTTGTCTTGGGCACTTCTTCTGTATGTATGATACATTTCTTTTTTTTTTTTTTTTTTTTGAGACAGAGCCTTAAGCTGTCCCCCTGGGTAGAGTGCCGTGGCATAGCTCACAGCAACCTCCAACTCCTGGGCTCAAGCAAGTCTCCTGCCTCTGCCTCTCAAGTTGTAGGGACCACAGGCGCCCACCACAACGCCTGGCTATTTTTTTTTCGGTTGCGGCCATCATTGTTGTTTGGTGGGCCCGGGCTGGATTTGAACCCGCCACCTCAGGTGTATGTGGCTGGCGCCTTAGCCACTTGAGCCACAGGTGCCAAGCCTATGATACATTTCATAATTTAAAAAGTGAAAAAAAAAAAAAAAAAGAAAAGAAAGGTACCTAGGAATTTGGGATACTGGAAATTTTTAAGAGATGTTTATTGCCATACCTCAAATAAGAAATTAGAGAGTTTTGGCTTGGCGCCTATAGCTCAGCAGCTAGGGTACCAGCCACATACACTGGAGCTGGTGGGTTCAGACCCAGCCTGGGCCTGCCAAACAACGACAACTAAAACAAAAAAAAATAGCTGAGCATTGTAGCAGGCACCTGTAGTCCCACCTATTTGGAAGGCTGAGGCAAGAGAATCACTTAAGCCCAAGACCTTTAGGTTGCTATGAGCTGTGACGCCACACCACTCTTCCCAGAGTGACACAGTGAGACTCTGTCTGAAAAAAATAAAATAAGGTTGGCACCTGTGGCTCAATAAATAGGGCACCAGCCCCATACACTGAGGGTGGTGGGTTCAAACCCGGCCCCAACCAAACTGCAACAACAAAAAAAAACAGCCAGGCATTGTGGTGGGCACCTGTAATCCCACCTACTCAGGAGGCTGAGGCAAGAGAATCGCTTAAACCCAAGAGTTGGGGGTTTCTGTGAGCTGTGATGCCATGGCACTCTACCAAGGGTGACACAGTAAAACTGTCTCAAAAAAAAAAAAAAAAAGAAATTAGAGAGTTTAAAACTAAAACACACACACACATACACACACATATATATATGCACACATACACAGAGTAGAACCTCTATAAGTTGACTACCCAAGGGAGTAACAAACTGGCCGATATGTGGAGGTGGTCCATATAAGGAACTAGACCTTTGTATCTGTGGTACGTGCCTGGTCTATGAAAATCAGGCCAACTTAAGAAGGTGGTCAATGTAGGGAGAGGGTCAGCTATGGAGGTTCTACTGTATATGAAAAGAAAAACAAAATGATGAGAAGATAAACTAAAGGGAGTGAAAGGAAGATGAACCAAGTTCAGAAAGGCAGGCAAGTCAGTCTCAGATCCAAGGAACGAAGTTGGGATCCAGGTTCTAAGGATGGTTTGATCTGCATTTTACATTATACAACGGGCAGAAAATAAGTACACAAGCTTTCACCTACAAAACACAAGACAGCAGACACAACACAGCTGTTAACCCACAGACCTTGTTACCTGAGCTGGAAATGGGAGATTTTGTTCTTAGGCCCTACATTAACAAAACATATCTAAAGCCAGCACAAAGCAAATAATAATTTAATTTAATCTGAAAAAAAGTAATTCAGGTCCTTGCTTCTGGAAGATAAATAAATCAATTATCAAAACCAATTTCAACAGATCTGATCCAGAGTTAGAGTTTTTACCTTTGATGAATGTGCCCCTCCTTCCATTCAGACACCAGACACTTGTAAGCACCTGCTGTGTTCAAGACATTACACAGGAATGCACTGGGGCACAAAGAGGAATGGGGAAGATCCTGTTCTATGGAGATGTTGCATTTAGGTAAACAATCAAAATATGCTGACGATAATATTCTTAGGACATTTTGAAAACTAACTTGGAGGAGCTGGAGAGAGATGGGGAAGGGGATGCATATAAAGTACACAGTGACAGAAGAAACTTAAAGATCTGGCTGACGACATAAATTTTTAAAATATACTCTGGCCACACAGTAAGAATTCTTTCAAGTGAGAAAAACCTAATCCAACTGGTGTGAACAAGAGGAACCTCCTTACAGAAGCAGAAAAGTCTCAGACCCAGATAGGGGCTCAAACAATGTCACAGACAAGAGAATCTTCTAGCTCAGCTTCCTGGGGGCCCTGCCCCAATTCCACAGCACCTCCCTTCGCAGCTTACGTCTCATCACCAAAACACCCCCCTAAAGAGTAGGAGCCTATTCACCAAGCCTGCAAACAACAGTCCAGAACTGGTGCCCTCTGGCTGCCATTGCTCCACTGAGATGGCACGTATACCTGGCTTACACAAGACCACCTGCTCACACCTGCCAGCAGGTAGCAAGGGGAAGAACCATGCTGCTGATATGGTAAGTGGGCTGGAGACAGGCTATACCAATAGACAACCAGCTGCCAGACAACTCTTTTTTTTTGAGACAGGGTCTCAAGCTGTCACTTTGGGTAGAGTGCCATGGTGTCATAGCTCATAGCAACCTCCAACACTTGGGCTCAGTGGATCCTCTTGCCTCTGTTTTTCTATTTTTAGTAGAGACAGAGATTCACTTTTGCTCAGGCTGGTCTCAAGCAATCCACGTGTCTCAGCCTCCCAGATTGCTAGAATTATAAGCATGAGGCACGGCCCCAAGCCCCCTTTACTCTTTAAATGTGCTGTGAGCTATTAACAGGCTTGCAGAAGGGATGAACAAAACTAAGTAAATAAAATGTATTCACTTAAAATCCAAACAGATAACTACAATGACAGATCATATAACTAATTAAGAAAGAGATGCCCATCCCCTCTAAGATACACAGCGCAAACTGTGACTATTCTAGAATTTTATAAATGAACTATTCTTATCTTCTCAATGATTTTTATAAGTGTAAACAAATGAACTGTAACTGCTTTTAAAAGAGTCCTTCAATACTCACTTTTACAAACAAAATAAAATTTACCATTTTTCCTCTTCCAAACTGTTAAAAATCACAAAGAGTTAAAGTAATGGTGGAGACAAGGTTGTTATAACATCTCATTCGCTTCTGAAAAAGACCCTGACCTATAAAAGCAGGTGGCGTGGGAGCTGACACACCTTTAGGTGAAGAGGCAGGCGTGGCCCACACAGCATGGGGTGCTTCATCCATCACACCCTCCTGATACCCTACCCTCAGGCAGTGCGTACCCTGCACTGATACACTCAGTATCTAGGATGAAGTGAGAGGGATGAAAATTTTTCACACTACTATTCAAAGTTTGAACCAGTACAAAATTTTGGAAGATAATATGGCAACACTAGAATTTTAAATATGCAATTCTATTAGGAACTTAGACTTCATAAGTATGCAAAAAAATATACACGGATAGTCAGCGCTACACTATACGAAATAGAAAAAAATGTAAAGAATCAAAATGACGTCAGTGGAAGTTGGACTAAATAAGCCGTGACATGTTAGAAAGAATTAGGTAAACCAACACACGCCAACATGGAACAACGTTTAAGAACTAAAAAGCAGAAAAAAGGATGCACACACAAGGGTATCAGAAGCTCACAGAGAAGGGAAGAGGTACATGACCTGCGACTCTGTGGCCCTGCTCTGTGGGAAGGGAAGAGGTACATGACCTGCAACCCTGTGGTCCTGCTCTGGGCACAAACCCAGGATCCAGTGCTCACGTGTACAAGAAGACGCATATTCACGTGTCACCACAGCCAATAGATCTCTAGTCTCCAGCTGCTCAGGTCAGAGCTCTGCTGTCACTTCCACCTTCAGTGCACCCCATGCAGCCCACCTGTCCACACTACCTGTAAAACACACCCAGGATTGGGACCCTTCACCTCTGCCATCTCTGTTTTCACCAAGCCACCTCATGTCTCAGGAATTAAGGCAAGGGCCTCTGAGGAACTGGGCCACCAGCAGTGTGTTTCTAACACAACAGCCAGAATGACACTATTAAAACAGGAGTCTGAGGAAATCACTCTTCTGTCCAAAAACTGTTTTAAAGAGACAGGGAAGAAGTCTGAAATAGCATAGAGAGGAGGGGAGCAGGAAAACCTTGGAAATTCCAATGCGGACAGCAAACAGACATGTAAATGAAAATCCAACAAAAAGACTGAATAAATTAAATGCAAAGGAAAGACCCCAGAAGTACCATCCTAAGGCTGAGCTCAGCACACTATGTGTGACTATGTAATCCCTTATCAAACACCAGCTTCACCGAAGACAACGAGTAACTTCCAGTCTATCCTCAGCAGTGCTAACAGGTAACAGGTTCCTAAGTTTGCAGTTCCAGACTGCAGGTTTATAAAAATCATGCAATCTCTGTCATCCAACACAAACCTGCATGGCGGCAACACTCCTAGGGAGAGCAGATCAAGCCTGATCATTCACACACCACCACTTTCCCACCCCAAACCTCAAAGCCCTTCTCAGTGCTCCCTTCTTAAGTGTCCTATTGACCCATAGCCCTCCCTGTTCCCAATCCAGCCTTCTGCGCAGAAGGTGCCACAGGGAAGCACTGCTCACTTCTCCCCTGGTCCACTGAGGTCCTGAGCTGGCTGCCCCCTCACCAGGCTGCACACAAGCAGCCTACCAGCTCTGCTGCTTATTAAACGCACTTCCCTAGATGTGGTTCCAGACAGATCCTCTGTGCTCCACAGTAAGACACTTTGTGTGTTCTAACATGTGACATCTTTTAAATGAAGACTTAAGCATTTAAAACAATATTTAACATTTGCTCTATCATCATAAATCTCCAGGATATTACAAAAGTTGCTTCAAAAAGCAGCTGAGTCAAGATTCAGAGTCTGAACTAGCTGGCTACTCCTTCCATGCACACACCCATTTACAAAGAGAGAATTAATAAAGTCAGCTACAATCTTCATTACCTAGACTACTTTCACTACAGTACTTTTTCTAAATTTAGAAAGCCCACTTTAAGTCAAAAGAAATGGGAGGAAGACAGGGCCATTTGACACAGTTATTTAACATGGTGGTTACATATTGTGTTATCCTTTTTATCAATTTTCAGTTTGAATTTAACTGGCTTTTCATTCTAAGGAAAAGTACTGTTTGCTACAGCGCTGGGTCACCAACAGCCTCTCCCACAAATTCAGATTTGCATCATGACAAGGAGAGAAGTTGGAGGAAGACAGGGAAAAAAGACAGAGAGGGAGGGAGAGGGTCCTTGGATGTACAAAGCAACTGGATGGGATGCACAGGCAAGTCCCACTCATCCTCCCTTCACCCCACGGTGGTCACCATCATAACACCTTCAGTCTTGGGGAGACACCTGGACCTTGTCTCTGAGCAAGCACTTCTGCCAGCAGGGCTGACCACCTCAAGAGGGTGTGTCTGTAGGGAAGAGTGTGGCAGGCAGAGCCACAGGGTTCAGAATGATAGAGGTTCTCATGCAAAGAAATCATGTCTCCACTGTGTTATCTAATTTTCTATTCATATATGAAAAAAATAAATTCTCAGATATTTAAAATGTATTTGGGAAGAGAACATATGAAGAAAAAACAGAAATGCAAATTTCTTAAGGTAGAAATAACAGTAACAGTGTATTTCAAGAGTAATAACTTTTTAAACTGCCATTTTGTAACTTATTTCTCTATCATAAAATAGTAAGGGACTTTAAGATCTCCACAGTTCATAATGGCCACGATGGGCAAAAATGTGAGATATCTAATGTTTCTAGATAGACTCCACTACCTTTAAAATTAAATAATTAGCTATAAAAATTATAAGACAAGAAAAAATTACCTAGAAAACTCATAAATGCGTAACATTAATTATCCGACACCAATAGCATAAGTAATAACAAACCTTAAATAAATTTTACAGCCATAAATATTAAATAAATTTCAGAATGGCAGAGAGCTGCCACAATGTAAGCTTAAAAAATATTACTGTGTTATCTTCACTACAACTAAAATGTAAAATTAATTTCTGTCTCTGGTATAAAGCTACTAAACTTCTGTCAGAAAAACATACAGCCCACGAAACATACAGTTTAAAATTATGTAAGTGTCAAATAAGAATATACAATAAAATCAATGGCTAGCCCCAGGACATTCCACAAGGAAGGGTCTCAAGATCTCCCCCATTCTCCAAATTCTCAAACACCCCCATAGTAGAGACTGCAGTTTCACACTGTTAGCAGCTTCCTCTGTTCCTGTGCTCTAGACAGTGAGGTGTGGGTGACATCAAGTGTAACTTCTAGGCTGTGCCACTGAAGAACAGGTGTGTCTCACCAACCCTACAGCTGGGATGCTGATGTGCTGGGTAACACACCCTCTGGACCACACAAGTGGCAGCAGAGCAACAAGACAGTGTTACCAGCAAAGTCCCTATCAATTGAGGCTTTTGGGGAGAACAATAAATTTCAGTCTCGGGTAAACCACCATTATTTTGTCTCTGGCATATGCCACCAAACCTATGTCTTTCTAATTTCCTCAAGTCCCTCAACTATAATGATACCTATTTCTCAGATTATTGTGAGGATTAAGTATTTTAAATAAAAAGAAGAAAGCCACCTTTATGTGTAGATATCAGGTAACCCATTGGCCTCATTCTTTGGCTAAATAACTTGTTTCTTCATCCTAGCATTCTAGGTGTGCAAGTCTCAGATTACAAGTTATGGAGCTTTGCAAGGACTTGAACAGCAGATGAGGCCATGAATGCCAAGGCTCTTCTTGGCTGTGACTCACATGCTGTGACTGATGTCACACTGGTTACTCTCTCTTCCAAGTTCCTGACTGCAGGACTCGCATCTCTTCCAGCCGTCTTCTGTTTTAATCCAACTCCATCCAGGAGACCTCCAGTCTTGACCCAAAAATGGCATAGTTCTACAAAAAATAGTCATGTTTAAAATAATGTAATTAACAGAAGTTTCTGCTCATTTAGAACATTTATCCATTGATTTTAAAGACTTAAGTTCTTACTTAACATTTAAGTCTGCTTATTACTTAATAGAAAAAATAACATAGTATTAAAGAAAACAGTACATGTTGTACTAAAGCTGTAAGATGGGGTAAGTACAGGTGAACTTCCCTCAACAACACTGCGTGCATCAAGAAAGGTTTACCAGGGGCGACCCCAAGCTCCCACCTGAAGACCAAGCACAGGCAGGGAGTGCACAGGAGAGGGGACAGCATTCCACACACAGTGCACTCTCACTGCCAAAGGGGCCTAACCCAGCATGAGTCCACACTCTGAACCTCTAAGCAGTTCAACCTGGTTGAGCTGAGAAAAGAAAGGGGGTGAGGAGTGGCTACGGCAAGCACGGAGAAGTCACTGAAGCCAATCAAGTCCCAGGACCTCACTCTGAGGACAACAGAGGCCAAAAAAATGGGATGATGCAGGAAGTGACAAAGAATGCAGGATCACGCCCAGAGAGCACAAAGGGCAGGACACCTGGGCCAGGAGCTGGAACTGGAGGTACAGCGGGAAGAGCAGAGGGCAACGTTCAGGAGGGAGAGTCCAGCGGCACTGGAAGGCTGGCTGGATATGTGAGATGTCACAGACACATCCAGATCTGGTCTGTGGCACCAGGTTCTGAGATAAGGCACATAGAGGCAACAGCAGGCCTTTGCTGGAGGGGAGGAGGTAAGAGACACTGATTTCAGCTTTGGACATACCTGTCACATTTGACATATTAGACTCAAGGAATAAACATTCCAACTTAAGAAATTATGCAACAGACATCATTACCTTCATGAAGTTTGTAACTCCTGAGTGAGACCTTGGACTGTAGCTCTCCTCCCTGACTAGCTCTCTCCCTCTCAGCTAGTGGTCTCACTATCACGGTGCACTAAAATCATAGTTTGGAAAGCTTTTAAAAAGTACAATACTGGGGGTGGGGCTAGGTTTAAGGCTTCTTTAAAGGATGACTCTGACACCCCATGAGGGCCAAGAATAGCCTTTGATGTGCACGTTGCTGATTCAAATAGCACTTCCCCAGAAAAGCTTCCCAGACGCCTGTCCAACAGCTCCCTTCTGTGGCCTCTGAACCCCCAATCAGTCTCTGGGGGCACCTAGTGACTTCACAGTAGTAAGGACTGTCTGGAATTACTGATGTGTTTGCCAACTGTCATCCTCCAAGATGTCCTGCTCAGATTTCTATCCCAAGTACCTTGAACAATGGCAGGCACACAACAGCAACTCAAAAAATATTTATATATTGAATGAACCAAGCAGTAGATAGATCCATGGCTCAGAAGAGAGGCAGACTGGAGAGAAATACAGGAAAACCACCACCATTTAGACAGGAATGAAACCCACAGAAACAGTATCATAGCATGTGTAGAGTGAAAAAACTCCAGGAAACACCAAAGTCCACAGGACCAAAGGATGAAGATGCCCCTAGAAAGAAAACTGAAAAGGAAGAGCCAAAGGTAGAGGAGAAAAGACAAAATGTATTTTAAGAAAGAAATGACAGGGAGGAAAACGTTATAAAGAACCATAGTTGCTAAGAACTGTAAATCCGACACAACTTCAGCTACAGAAAGACAGCTGATGCCTCACGCAAACAGTTTTAGTAATGTGCTCAGATCAATCCAAGTAGACTTGGAATCTCTTATAACATAGAACGTTTACATCACACAGAGCATGTGAGATTCAAGTGTCTACACAACACCCTCCAACTACTATATATTTAGTATAACTAACAAAAAGCAGGCTGCTAAATGGGCATTTTACACTATCTTAGAAGAGATAGATTATCTCAAACAGCACACATCTGATTTTCAAAAACATTCCGATATAGGCCTGAGAACATTCCCACCAAAGCAGGAAGGACCCCGAAGTAGCAGATGACTACTTAAACAGCAATTTCAGTCTTGCAAAAAACACACAAGAGAAAAATGGGTGTTAGGACTATCTCTGATAATTGCCAAAGTACCTTTCATATCATGCTGAAACTGTGGATTCAAAAATCTGTGTTTAAAAAAAACCACATGGTAACTCTGAAAAATATTGGTAATAGAGCAAATACAGGATTACTTCAATAACGAATATTTGAATTCTATTATGCTAGGTGTCCCTGACCTCAAGGGTGTACCAACTAGCAAAGTAACAAAAAAGCAGAAACACAAAAGAAAACATACACATCAAAAGTGCATTACATGTAATAAAGTTTGTGTTTATGCGTGCAAATATACATACACGCACAATCTTGGAACGTGAGTACTGAATGAGTGGTAAAGAGAAAATAAAAGACTAAAAGAAAAAAAGCACATCAGCTAGGAAAAGTCTGAGGAGAAACTAGGACACGAGCCTGGCCTTAGAGCAGTGATTTTCAACCAGTGTGCTGTGAGAGGATCTTAGGTATACCACACAAATTTTTAAAGATCAAATTAATTGAATTATTTTTGAAAGAAGTTCAAAGCACAGTAAATATACTGTTCTTCTTTTTTTTTTTTTTGATCAACCTAATTTAAGTGTGCCATGGAAGTTTAACTGTAGGTTTGAGTGTGCCATGAGATTAAAAAAAAAAAAGGCTGAAAAACACTGCCTTAAAGCATGGCTAGACCTTAAATAAGTGGAGAGTCAAGGAAAACATAACTATCACAGGAATGGTTAGTAAGTATAAGAGCTGAAATCTGTGTGACACATTTAAGAAAAATAAGCAGAACAGGTTAGCTGACATAGAGAAATTTCATGGGAGAATTGGTAGGTAAGCTGGGAAGAGGTCTAGAAGCCAGATTGTGGCAGTCTTTGAATATTAAAGGTGTTTGGACCATATCATCATCGAAGTAAGTAAAAGTTTTCAAGCAATATAGGGTGTCTCAAAGGTTGCCATACATGGAAATTAACAGATTCAAATATTTCATATTTTAATATTATATTTACGTGATGACACAGAGAAATATTTTACAAATATTTTGTAAAACTTCATAATGAATATTTTGAAATAAAGGTACATTTAGCTACAATTTCTCATTTTCCCGTGTATGCATGTATGGTGACCTTTGGGACACCCTGTATATCAACATGAGCAGTGCTGTTTTGAAAAGAATTTTCTAGTGCAGTGATTCTCAACATTCCTAATGCCACAATGTATTTTCATTGTTACAAAGGGGTCACGACCCACAGGTTGAGAACCTCTGTTCTAGGGCCTATGAGATAGATCAAATGGGAGAATAGAGACAGAGAAAAACCACCAGGCAAGAGACCCACATCTAGACAACTTTTCTATACACCCTTCCCTTTATCCTCAGTGTGTTTTAAACCTGGTTACACAAAACATACCTATTTAGACACTATGCCCACTCATCTTTAATATACTTATCTTTTGGTTTCACAAATAATCCTTACAACATTTACATAACGTAAAGATCCACCTTGGTGTTTCCAGTAATATAACCAATTCTTTTACAACTACCAACGTTCTACAGAAAGTTCATTTTAACAATGTGACGAGAAATGAACAAGTTAGTCTGAGTGAGTAATTCAGCTGGTAAATTTAATTTTAAAGGGTTGGAAGAAGTACAATGCATGAAAATAAAAAACAGTTCATGCCCAAAGTGATTATTTTTAATCCAAAGCAAAAGATTTGATTCAGTAGATGTGTGTATTTCACAAGTTTGCCACGGTATGCTCTCTGGATCCTAAGTTTTATTTTAAAGATTCTATACAGTTCACAAACTAATCACACTCTAGAAGCAGAGTTACTAAAAACTAGTAACAAAAAAGCATTGGAAAATAGCAAGACAAAAAAAAAAAGTTGCCATTTAAAAGGCCTAAATCTCAATTTTTTTAAATAGTCCAATCTGAGGCATCTGATTTTGCAAATCAGAAAACACTGATACTAAATTTTTAGAGTAAGAGCCTATTACTTTTTATAGCAATCTGTCTGTTTGACTAACAAACATTCCTAGGGCTTTATAAATGTATTTTAATTAAAATTACCTTTGGTTTGAGAATTTGCAAATACAAAAATAAAAGTTATTAAATGTGTAACAGCAAGTACTCTAAGTGTCTAGTTGGTGATTATATAGCTTGTATAATTTGCAATTGTTAAGCACATTTTATACTAACTTATTTCAGACAGCATATGAGGCTGAATTATTTTAAATCTTCCCTTGATCTCTATTTTATATGCCAAAACATGCAGGTGGGGAACCTTAATAGAAAAAGACTTCACGAAGTTCATTTGCTGGTAGAAACTCCTGGTATAAGAAAATCAGAACTAATCAAAAAATGTCTTTCCTTCAACAAGCACATTTTTCTCCTGAACTAATGATAATAACGGCAAACACTCTTTAGAACTTAGCATAAGCTAGATATTACTCTAAATGATTTATGTGTACTATCTCATAAATATGGTGACCTTGGGACACCTTGTATATCGAAGTCCACAGTCTTTAACCACCCTCCAAGGTAGGAAATGTTGTTATCCTTATTTTACAAATACAATTCTCTATTTTATAGATGAGTACACTGAAGCAGGACTTTGGTTGAGCTGGGATTCAAAATAATGGTTTCATTATTTATTTCCATGCTCTTAACCACCATACATTTGTAACAGTAGTGTCTGAATACCCCATTAAGACAACTTTAAACTACAAAGTCTTTTTTATTTTTACATTTTTATCTTATGTTACATGTATCACCAATATGATCTAAAGTAACAGTGGATCTAAATATAAGAGCACTAAAACAAGGAAAACAAGATAAGAAACTGACCTGTATGTAGTCCATTTTAAAGACTACATGTGTTATGCTGTTTTTAAGCTAGATGAAAAGAAAATGGAATAACCAGCACTTGCAGCAATTATTAAGTTCATCTTCAAAAACAACAAAAGCTTTACGTGTAAAGCAAGCTCTAGAGCCATAGACAGAATAAATAAAAACAAGTTACAATGAAAATAGCAAGGTGGCTTCATATTCAGAGAAAAAGGTTGACAAAATAATTTATTTTCCACCGTATTTCTTATTTTTCATTATAATTTTACAAAATAAATGTTAATGTCCTGGGACAACAGTGACCCCTCAATTTGATAACTATTTAGTTTTTCTTTATTGCTCTCTTTCCCCTATAGTACTTCAAAATAACTTAGGGTCAAACAATGCACTGTTAAACGTCAATATGACTTATAAGCAAGAATCCAAACAGGACATCAAATGGCCAATTGAAAGCTGAAAGTCTTAAGTGGTATTTACTATAAGGCCTGACAGTCAATCATAAATGCCTCATGAAAAAGGTAAACATGCAAAGGAGAAAAATAAATAGAATATGAAAGAGTAAACGTCTTTTCTTATTAGGGTTGGCTGGTAAGGATTTGGAGGTGAGAAAAGAGAGCTCTTTAAGGAAAGAAACTGTTCTCTAGATTACCACTTTCAAAATGAATTTGACTAGGCCCAAGGATAGAGACAGACTCTAACTGGAAGGTCGAACTGAGCATACTGTAGGGAAAAGAATGAAAAATTCACAAATGTCAGCCGCAAGAAAAATAAGCAAGGAAGGCAAGTGAAAGGATGAGACTGCGCCTGAGCTACAAATAAGGTGTAAAGAGAGGAAGGCTGAGCTGCAGACTAGGTACAGTGACCTAGAGGGACGGGTCGCACCCGAGCAAGGGTTCCCACAGAGAGCGGCGCAGGAATGCGTGGAGGACCTGGAGCAGATGCCATGGCCCAGAGGGGATACACCCGCGGGAGGACACCGCGAACGCCGTGGAGACGGAGGTGGACACACTAAGGAGAGGTGCAGGCCGGGACAGAACCAAGGCTGGCGGGAGAAAGCCCGGGAGGGCGGGTGCCCGGACAGCCGGGGAAGGTGGGCGAGGGGAGGGGCAGCGGCGAGAGACGCGGGGGAACCCGAGGAGGCCGCGTCCCCACCGGGCGCGCCCACGACCCCCCGATCCTCAGCACGGCAGCCCGGTCTCCACCCGTAGCGCCCACGGCCTCCAGCACGGCCCCCGGGTCCCAGCCTTAACAGTGCACGGCCCCCAGGTCCCTGCCCGCAGCCCCCACGGCTCCCGGTCCCCGCCTAGAGCTCCCACGGCCTCTAGCACAGCCCCCTCGTCCCCGTCTGGAGCTCTCACAGCCCCAGCACAGCCCCGTCGTCCCCGTCTGGAGCTCCCACGGCCCCCAACATTGCCCCGGCCCCCTCCTGGCAAGCCCACCGCCCCCAGCACGGCCCTAGGTCAGGGTCTAGAGCTCCCTTGGACCCTAGCACCGCCCCACATCCCCACCTGGCGCGCCCACAGCCTCAGTCGCACCTGAAGGCGAAGCGACGGGTATTATTGCCGGAAGTTGCCCGCCGCCTGGGGGAGCACCCAGGGAAGCCCCGCCCTCGGACGCGCTGATTGGCCGGGACAGGTCGCGGGCCGTTATTGCTAACTGGTCCGGGAGGTGCGCGGCGCGCGCGTGGGCTCCGCCCTGCTGCGTGTGATTGGGGAGGGGGTGGGGAGAGGGTGGGGGAGTGGGGCAGGTCAGCCGGGGATGAGGCGGGGCGGGGCGGAGCGTGGGCGGCCTGTGGGGTCGCGCTCGCGGAGCCGAGGCCCTTGGTCTTTAGGGGGAGCAGGGCTGGAGACGCGTCTTCAGAAGCGCCTACGTCACACGCGTTCCCGCCGCGCCCTGTGACCCTGTTACCTCGCGCTTAGAGGTTAGACTCGAGCACTCTCTAAACAATTTAGAATATTGCTCAGATCTTTCCAGAAGACTGGAGACATCCTGCAGGAGCGGCTTCAGCACCGAGGAGTTTTTCCAATTAGAAGAGGGAGTGGGCCGGTGGGAGTAGTAGGCTTTCTTAGTTTGGAAAATATTTTTGTAATTATTAACTGTTTCCGGACTACATACTTTTAAAATAATGTAAAGTGACTATGGACTGAAGTAGACAGTATTGCTCGCACATCCCCAGTTTGAGCACTTGTGCCCTCCTCCATTCCCGGCTCTCCCCCGGTTTGTTGCTTTCTCTCCTTCCTCCCTTTCCTCCCTTTCTCCCTCCCTTGCTTCCGTGGTCGCAAATATTCCCTTGTGTGAATGCGTCACAGTTTACTCAATTTTCATGAATGAGCATTAATTTCCACTAGTTTACTATTACAAGTAGATCCAGTGCTCGTGCTAAAGTGTGTTTTTTTTTTAACTTGTGGAGAGTCATTTGCAAATAAATTGCTTTGATTGTGATTTGGGGGTCAAGGTTCAGTGCATATGGAGTCTCAGTACATAATGAGAAACCCAGACCCTACCGACACAATAGGGGCTGTCAAAATATTAAATTTGGCCTAATTTACTAGCATTCACACAATTCCTTGTAAAGGACTCCACTGGCTAGCTGGTGAATAGGTAAAGCAATAGCAGAACCCACGGCATAACAGCAAACCCAGAGAATAACATCGGAACCCATACAATAAAAACAGGATCCTAGAAAGAAGCAGCAGGAACCCATACAATAACAGTAGAACTCTCAGAGTAATACCAAGAATCCAGAGTAACTGCAAACCCAAAATGGTGCAGCCCCATTGAGTGTACATCTGCCCCATTTGTGCATGAGCTGTGCTTAATTCTGCTTGTGAGGACCAACATGTTCCATGCCTTCTGGAGTTACACCAGTGGGGCTGGTGAAACACTCCTCTGAACTCGTGGTGGAGCTGAGGGTTGTGGAGAAGTGGCCCAGGTGGATGGTCAGCCTGAGGAAATAATGACCAGGAAAGCAGTGCCTGCTTACCACAGAGATTTTTTTGGGCATTCAGTTCATTTTAGAGGTGCATATATGCAAATGAAAAGAAAATATATTTATTTTCCTTAAAGTAAACCAAACTGACAGAGTCTGAAGAGTTGGGGAAATTTAGTCATTGCTGCATCTCATCCCCCAAAGCCAGGATCTCTCTGGGCAGGAATTTGAGGACAGTCCTGGTTAGTCTCCACTAAGCTCTAGGCTTCCCTGGGCACTGGGGTGGAGACCCATTCAGGGACCCACTGCATCCTGGGCTAATGGGCTCCACTGCCCCTTCCCCCAGGCTGTGGATGGGGTATGGTTGCCAATTCACAGGACAATCTGGGTGTCCCTCCAAGCTCCAGATTCATGTCTTTGGGCTTGTCCCTGCCCTCCAGGGCTACATAGCATAGCATGTCTAATAGTGTCTTTATCAAGACCACTCCTGCTTTCTATGCAGCAGTGATACTGCCATTAAGAACTAAAAACCAAACAACCAAGCAAAACCACCTTGGTCTGGAGCTAGGAGAGTAACATCTCAATACTGTCTCAGAGTGAGCTCTCCTGGCAGACCCCAAAGGGGTGACTGAGACACCCCTGAGACACCGACGGCCAGGAGATGACTATGACACACAGTGGTAAATGGGGTGGTGAGTGTGTAAGGGCCTATGGATGTATATTGAAAGCCAGCCCTCTGACAGAAACACTCCCAGGAAGGTACCGGAAAGGTCATGTGACTCTGCAGAGTCGTATTCCAAAGACAAGAGACAGGGCTCAGGGAGGTTACCTGCTTTTGCTTTTCAAATCTCTTGATCTTGATTTCTTCATCTTTCGAATAAGGAGTTAGAATAGGATCTAGGAGGCTTTAAGGCCTCTCTCCCCCGCAGCTTAGCCCCCAACTCTTGAAACTCCGCACTCACCAAACTGAACAATCTATGCAGGACTCTGCCAGGCAGGGATCAGCAGGCAGCCCAGACATTATGGGTAAAACTCCACTTTTGGCTCTGAAACCCTCTCTGCTGAGTCAGGCACAATGCCATAGCTCAAGGGACCTCTCCCCCGAGCAGGGGTTAGTTGTCCAGAACTAGAGCGTGGAGGAGGGTTTAGCAGATTCAGGACAGCCATCTACATTCCTGGTTGAGCAATGCTAAGCAATTAACATGATTGCCCTGAGCCCCAGTTTCTTGTCTGAAAGAGGGTGGGCACACACAGGAAGGCAGGGGCTCCTGGCCATCTTTGCAAGAGGCAAAGCTTCTTGCTAACCATGCTTGTTTTGTGTTCCCTCTTCCTTCTGTCCTCTTGGGAACTTCAGACAATCAAAAAATCTGTGACTTCTTTCAGTTATTAAAGTATTAGCGCAGCCCTGCCCTCTGCTTTACAAAAAGAGTCTCAGTTACCTGTAAAGACTGAATGCTCTGTGAAGGCAGGTACATTGTTGGAGCCCTGAACGTCTAACTGTGGAGATGCAGGAGAGAGAATTGCAACCCATGGGCTGCTGCCCCCAGCTGGAAAGGCTGGATCCAGAAGGCACGACCATTCCAGGAACACGGAAACAAGTGCAGAGGATGATCATGTCAGATAAGTATCATGTTAGCTCATCATGTTTGTGGTTATTTCCAGCTATTTCCATGGTTACATGGGCTTATCTTGTTTCTATGTTGCCTTAGGTGAGCCCCAAGCAGTGAGATAAACTAGCAATAGATTTTAGGACTGAAGGAGGCCTTTGTCATGCAGCCTTACTCCTCACTGTATACAAGGCCCTTGCCCCAAAGATATGTGCCCAGCCTGTGCAGGGATCACAGGACCAGGTAGAGCCAAGCTCCTGGCTGCCAACCCAATCCCCTTCCCCTCTGTTGTCATCTGACCCTGGAATTCCCAGAGAACTTCCTGTACCCTCCAGTGCTAGACACTGCAAATTGGTGTGGTAGCTACATGTTGTGAACAGGACTTCACTCTCACCCTCGGTTGACCCAGTCTCCTCCCCATCAGGGCTATACACTGGGGCAGGGATGACCAGTGGTGTCCATAGGTGACACAGATAGCCTGTGGGCGAATGGGCAAAGCCAGAAAGGACTCTCCTGGGTGTGGAGAGAAAATGAGGCCCTGAGTGGGAGAGGGTCACTGAGGAGGACGAGGTCACCATCCTTGGGAGTGCAGTGCTGCCCTAAGCAGACTGTCGGTGAAGATGAGACCCTGTCCGTGGCGGGGGACATGCTTGCTTGAATGGAAGTTCTAAAGGAGAGTGTGGCTGGGGTGGGCACTGGGGAAGCTGGAGAGGAGCCTCAGACCTGGGAGAGGACAGTGGTGAGCTCACCCAGAGACTGACCAGATGGACTGGGTCTGTCCTCACAGAGGGCAGAGGCATTCTGGAGCCCTGAGAAGCCCTGACTGCTGTAACTCGCTGAGACTCCGTGGCACATGAGCAACAGCAGGAGCTTGGGGTGTCCCAGATCAAGGCACCAGCAGGTTTGGTGTATACCTGCTTCCTCCTTCATAGTGGCACCTTCTCACATGTCCTCACATGTGCAAGGGTCTTTCTGGGTCACTTTTATAAGGGTACTGATACAATTTGAGAGGGCTGCACCCTTGGGATGTGGTCATTTCCCAAAGGCCTGGTCTCCTGACACGATCATGTTGGGTGAGGATCTCAACGTGTGGGTTTGGGAGGACCAAACATCCAGACTTTGATGACGTCCCTAGTAGCCACGGGTAATGTCCAGGGGTGAGCTGGGAAGCAGCTCTTCAGAGAGGGGCAGGGGTGCAAAGAAGCCCTATGTGTAATGCTCGCTAATTTCTGGTGGGTAGAGACCCTGAATGAGGGGCCAGAAGGGATGCACCTGGCCCACAGGGCAGTGTGAGCTGGCCGCAGCACCCCCAGGGCCATGCCTACTGCAAACCGTAGCTGCCGGGTTTTCCCAAACACATCGAGGCAAAAGCACTCCCACGTGCCATATCTTGCAAAGGATGACAACCTGCCAAAATAGTCACCAGGGTTTCAGTAAAGGAGCTGGTGATAGGCTGCGTGAGGCGGCTCATACCTATAATCCTTACTTTCTGAGAGGCCTAGGCAGGAGAGCTGCTTGAATTCAGGAGTTCAAGACCAGCCTGATCAAGAGTGAGACTTTGCTTTTTGCTTTTGTATCTACTAAAAATAGAAAAACAAAATAGCTGAGTGTGGTGGTGTGCCCTGTAGCCCCAGCCATCTAGGGGGCTGAGCAAGGGGATCTCATGAGCTCAGGAATTGGAGGCTGCAGTGAGCTATAATAACATCACTACACTTTACAGCCTGGGCAACAGATTGAGACCTTGTCTAAAAAAAAAAAAAAAAAAGAAAACGAAAGATAAAAAGTAAAAAAAAAAAAGAGCTGATAAGTGGAAGATAAGTGGAAAAACTGCATGTTAGACAGCATAGGTTTTTCTCAGCAACTTTGAGAACAGAAGTTTATTGATTTTTGATTGAATTTAAAAATTCAGAGACAGTGGAAAAAAGCAGTATTTTTAATGCATCTTGGATGCAGTAAGTCATTATGGTAATGTGCTGCGTGCTTTTAGAAAATTAGTTCTAGTTCAATTATGAGCAATAAGGTGATGAGATGGGTAATGGGTTGCATTAGCCATTCCAGTAACTTAGGGGAGAAAAAGAAAAGTTAAGACAAATCCAACTAGTAGGGATCCTTACTACCTCAGAAAAGAAAGCAGAATACAATGGGTGGAAATGTCATGGAAATGGTTTGTACCTTGTAGAGAAAAATGCCGAAGACACACATGATAAAGATAAAGTCAGAGCACAAACGTTCCGCTTCGGTGTCCAGATGAAAACTGCAGCTCCATCTGAAGGGCTGATGGCTATTTCCAGAGTCCATGGAGTGCTGATTCCTGCAGGGTCTGGAGAGCAAATCTGCATGAGGGCTGGCATCTTTCCTCTGTGTATCAGGAAGGACCCTTGCATGAGGACAGCCAGGCCTGGTGTGCCCGGTAATTGTGAGCAAGGGAAGCACTTTCCAGCCTGTGACAGGCCACCTTCTGACAAGAAGCTTGCACTCTGAGTGTCGCATGCCAACTCCAGGGATAAAGCCAAGAACAGAAAAATGCGTTTTGCTACAAATAACAAAATGACCACAGTTTCTGAGGCAAACTACACAGTAATTATTTCTGTGTGCTTGATCCAAGGTCAGTTTCAAAGAGCACTTTTCACAGTGGTAACAGGCAAATGATTCATGTATTTTAGACGGTATTTTGGTTGAAAAAAAGTGAAAATAAAAAACCACCTGTGGCAGAGCCTCATCACACCCTCCCCTGCTGACTAACCCCCTCTCAGAAAGGGGGCCAGCAGTGAGTGAGCTGTGTGCTTGGGCACCACCAGAGAAGGGCAGAGAGCCAAGTGCACGTTCACTTTGCCAGGAGCGTGCACAGGTGCCCAGTACCTTCTTGGTCCTTCTCTGGACTTCTAGGTATACAGTCAGAGTCCCAGTAGGGTGACTTGAGGAGGGTTCTATGAACAACTGTGTGCAGAGTTGCTGGCAGCATTTGGGAAAACCAGAGGGACAGTGTGGTCCCCAGGATTCCCTGAGTTGGTGCTTATGGGTGGGAGGGTCTGTTCAGCCCCCACACAGCTGTTAAAGGGAAGACTTGCTGGTCCCTAAGACAGCAGGTTTATGAATAGCATGGAGAGATGGCAACATTTTCTTAGCAATGATGACAAGAGGAGAAAGGCGTTGCTTCCAGTCTCCTTGCATGTGAACTTTGGTTCTCAGGGCTCTCACAGGGTGATTTTAAGTGTGTACTGAATGATTTAAGCTAGTGTAACCTCAGCAAAGGAAGGACAGTTCCCAGAAGTAAGGCCTGAGACATGCCATTGTTCTTGTGTATCTCCTGTGTCCACGGAAAAGAAGCCATACTTTGTGTCATAATTTAAAGAGGTTTATGGCTCGGCGCCTGTGGCTCAATTGGCTAAGGCGCCAGCCACGTACACCTAAGGTGGC
>CAUYQV010089045.1:0-18986 GCA_963574575.1 Galagoides demidoff
TAGCAAAAAGAACTATAAATTAATTATAGGACATAAAGAGCAAAAAGAACATAAATTAATTATTAAGGCCCATTTCAACAAATAGCAAAAAGAACTTGGTAACTTGCAAGTACCTTGGTAACTCAGAAGTAATGAAATTTGTTTTTTGTTTTTTTTTTACAAACCATTGGGATTTTTAAGTTATCATAATTGTATTAGCTAGGATCTTCAACTTTACTAGGAGTGGTGGTAAATGAGTACACTTATTTCATAATTGATTTGTAGATAATGCTTTTTGTTTCCTCATAAAATTGATATATTTGTCCCAATGTAATCTTCAGTGATTATGTTAATGTTTTGCCTATAGTTGGTGTTCTGTAAATATTCATGGAATAAAGGAGCCTAAAATAAAAAAAATAAAGTAAAATAAAATAAAAAAATAGCAAAAAGAACCCAGAAAGTCAGATGATATATATATATATATTTTTTGAGACAGAGTCTTACTTTGTCGCCCTTGGTAGAATGCCCTGGAGTCGTAGCTCACAGCAACCTCAAACTCTTGGGCTCAAGTGATTCTCCCAAGTAGCTGGGACTATAGGTGCCTGTCACAATACCCAGCTATTTTTAGAGATGAGGTCTCGTTCTGGCTTAGGCTGGTCTCAAACCCATGAGCTCAGACAGTCCACCTGCCTCAGCCCAAATGATTTTTTTTAATGAAATATCTGAAACTCATCATAACCATTGCTCTTTTTTCTAAGCTGAACTGTGTCTCTGGATAATACGATTTTGCTTTTGAAATTACATGTTATCTAGAACCAGTGATTAAATTATTCCTATTTCAAACTTGATAATATCAATTCTTTACTCTTTGATAGATGACATCTTAACTGCTGTGCCAACTTTACCTAGTAGGAAGATTGTAGGTAGAAAGATGCTTTTCTCTTATGTCTAGTTAGAATTCTTTTATGAAAACTTTCAGGAACAAAGTAGATAGTATACTAAAATAAAGGAACATTAACTTTAGAAAGAAAATTCCAAATACTTTATGAAATCTTTTGTCAAGCCTTGGTTCTAGAATTTAAGGAAAAATAGAGGTAAATGGTGTATGAAATTTGTGTGTAGGTGTCCTTACTCTATCCCAGAGTCTATACTAGGAATCAGTGGAGTATGTTTTATCCAAGCAACAATATTATGACCACCACTTAAAATATGAGGAAATTGAGGGTCAGAGAGCACTGATGTCTTCTCAGCTCTGTCTGCATACTCTACAGCTGGTCTGGGAGGAGCATTGGTGTTATTCCAAACCTGTGTCCTTTCTATGACTGCCTATGTCAATATGGAAAGCAGCATTCTTATCAAAGCAGTGGGAAAAGCTGCATGACTATATGTAGGCAGATGAGCCTGAGCTTTCAACCCACCACTGATTTAGGGACCACTGAGTGACCACCTCAGAAAACAGGAGCCAGCTAAAGTGCTGTCATGATCCCAGAATCACATGCATTAACCTTTGGACAGAAAAGGTATGAGTTGAACTCAAGAAAGTTAAAAACAGCCAAATCTTCTAAGAGGTGAATGGTTTGGGTATAACTCACGTCTTCCTGATTCCTTCTCTGGATGGCCCTTGAGTAACTCCTATTGCCTACCACATTGCCTGGCGACCCTTAACAAAAATGGTAAACAACCTTACAAATGCAATTTCATTCTCGTGTGGAAGCTGAGAGAGGTGTTCAGTTCCTCCTCCTGAGTTTTACGGCTCCCCTCCCTTGCATTCATCCTTGCAGGACTTCTGCTGGTTAGCTTCAGGTCATGACAATTGAGCCTGGGCTGTATAGGAAGCAAAGAAACTTGACCTTCATCAAGTTGGTCTCCTGTGCCAGGTGCTTTCATATTCAGGCCCTCCTCAGATCTCCCAGTAAGACTGCTACACGTGCGTTTTTGCTTTTCAGGCAACTTCCTTTATTAAGAAGTAGGCCAACGAATGACTCAGCCCTCTCTTGAGGACATTTTTCTTTCTCTTGGAGGTGCTTCCTCCAGAACATGAAACAGGGCTCTGTATCCCCTGTCCTGCATCACCACCTTGTCCCCCACCCCGTTTCTCCCAACCCCACTGACCTCCGAGGTCTCTGTACTCCCTCTTTCATTCCTGGAGAGGCCCAGGACCTGTGCCGCCTTCCTTGCCCAGCTTCTCTCCCTCCTGACTGGTATTTATTCTTGCACCTCCTGTGGGTGTGAGGCCTCCCTCCCATATGGCAGGGTCAGGGTAAGAATGCAGCGAAAAGACCTTTTTTTCTGCACCCTAGTCCAGGTTCCTGTGGGGAACTGCTGGGGTGGGCAGCTCATGAGAGGGACTAGGGGCCATGAAAATTTATCCTCACCTGCTTTGTTGTCTGCAATTCTCATTTGTTTTAGAGGGTATACCTTGCATATTTTGTTGTTTGTAAAACATATTTCATGCTGTTCATTTTGGTTATTCTTGGCCATCTCTCTCTTTTTTATAATTTGAAAACTGTCACCAATGATGGTTTTGAAGGCTTTGCTAACTTTGTTTATTTTCAGGCAAATGCTGTTCTTGAGTTCTTTAATATACATAAAGTAAGTCACATCTCTTCTGATAAGAAAACCGAGTGGTCATCTGATTAGGGAGTAAAGGCAAGATTTAACACTAGGTTTCTGCAGTTCCTAAACTCATTTTTGTGTTTTACCTGTGCTGCTAGCCCATGTTGTATATAACCCTTTACTGAATTTGAAAATCAAACTGAATGGAAAATTGCACATGTGGAAGGAGGAGTGGTCATCTATTTGAATTTATATTTGATACCAAGTTTACTAAAGTGACTAGCCAACAACTTACGGGCTATAAATAATGTAATCTATCTCAGTGCTGTATTCAGAAATGACAGAGGCGAAGAATACATTCTTGCTAGTGTGGAATTTACTTCTCTAGAGATTTACATAGCAGCTCTTCATGGAAAGGAAGAAAGATCATAAAAATGCTGGTAGGTTATCTCGTCGGGTGGAGCTGTAAGAATTATGAAATCATACAGAAGGGTGTAGCACACATCTGGCCTTTTATGAAGTTAGGGGAAAGTGTGACATTCATTCCTGTTTAACATGGTAAATTACATATTTGGTCGTGAATTTTTACCCCCTCGTTTGAAAGATTTTTCTCCACGTATGTTTCCTAAAAATAAATGGGTACCTCTAATACCCTGGTGAAAGTAATGACTGAAGTTCATACCTTTCAGTTTGCCCACAAATAGTAGAAGCCCGTCCCAGTTCACAGAGTTCTATTTGAATAGAATTTCTTTGACTATTGGAAATGTGTTTACCTTCACATCTATTGATCATAAATTTCCATTTGTAAGAAACCTGTTCTAATCTAATGAAAAGTTATAGGAGTCTTGTAGTGTCAGCAATTAACTTGGTCTCCTTTAGCCTTTCTGTAGATATTTTTTTTTTCAGATATTACGGAGTTATTATTATGGTGGAAAGCTAGGGGGTAATTGATTTCTCAAATTTTTCTAAAGCAAAGTTTGAATGATCACTTTTGTTAATGAAATTGACTATTCTGAAAATTATTGTTTTCTTGAACATTTACAAATTTCCTGTTATCCTGAACTTCGTGACTAAAATTGTGGACCCACTTCTTGTAGGATTTGGATATGTGTATGTGAAGAATGTAGAAATCTAAAATGTTGCTTTAAAAATCTGGATCTTCGTATTAGTGGGAATCAAACCTTCTTATTTTACTTTGCTATTTTTTTGAGATATCTCTAGAGGACTTCAGAAACGAGTTTATGTGGGGGAAGTTTTTTGTTAGATTATTTTGTTTCCATTTTTAGACCTTCAGTAATACTTACTATGATTCCCCTCATTACAGAGTGACGCATCGGGAGAGATAGTCCCCCTCTTTTTTGTCATTCTCTGCGCTTGAAAAGGGTGATCCTCAAGATGTTTATTTAATCACTGGCCTTCCTTCAAGGCCCTGGCCAATCTGAACAGCTTCTCTGGCCAGTAGTGAGGGACACTGTCTATAGATGGCCGGGATGGCTGTGTCCACACATGAAGGTTGCTGGTTGTGGTTATTTGTGGAGCATCTGCTTCACATTCTGTCTTTTACTGACTGTGAAGTCAATATCATAGAACAAAAAATGTCGACAGAGAAACTGTAGCAAATAGCCATTTACAGTGACACTGATGGGAGAGCAATCATAAAATAGCTCCTGTGTCATCGTCATGTGGACCTGTAATAGATGGTTCAATGTAATTCAGAAATACATATATTAGCACTTTTGTATATTCAGTCTTACTTCTGAATTCTACTTCTATGTCTTTTTTCTGTGAAGGTGAAAGAATTCACAAATATTAATTCCTAGCACTTGTACATATTGTACAAAAGTTAACTACTCTGTATTTAAAACAGAGTTAACGGATTAAATCTGAATGCTGTCAGGTCTGTGGTAAAGTGAGGGTCAACCTTTAAAATGAGACAGTCCTGTGGTATACGTACACCATGGAATACTAGCTTACCTATCTTGAAAGAGTCAGGAGATTGGTTGGCTTGGGGCAGTTAGAGCAGCAAGTGGATTTCAATCTTTAGAAATGCAAGTCTGACACCTCCCGGAAAGCGCCTGACTATTACACCCAGCAGTATTCAAATAGTTCCTTTAGTCCCATATTCGGAAGGCTGGATAGCTATTGAGAACAGCACAGTGCGGCTTAGAACCTCATTCTAGAAGAGGAATCCCCGGCTTGGGTAGGATTCACAAGTACATGAGATTAGATGAGGGAAACTCATGCTTCTTTATATCCGTACATTGCTGTTGCTATTTAGAATCTTCTTCCATTATGAGTAATTAAGTAGTGTTATCAGTGATACTGTCATTGGCAGAAATTTCAAATTTTTAAGCCATGCTTGGAGTCCCAGCTGCTGGAAAGCCTGAGGTGGGAGGATTGTTCCAAGCCAGAAGTTTGAGGCCAGCCTGATCAGTTTAGTCAAACCCTGTCTCAAAAAAAAAGAGGAAAAAGAAATAAACAAATTACATCTTTTTTTTTTTTTTTTTGCAGTTTTTGGCCGGGGCAGTTTTGATCCTGCCACCTCCGGTATATGGGGCCAGTGCCCCACTCCTTTGAGCCACAGGCACTGCCCCCAAATTACGTCTTTTTTTATAGATATCACCAAGTGTTATTAACGCTCACCATAATTTTGAAATTCTGATTGATCTGCCATCAAATATTGATGTGTTAATAAACACATTAATATTTCATACATTTGCTTTTTCAATTGTTAATATCTTAGTTTCCTTCAGAACTCTGTGTATATCATTTTACACTAAATACTTTTAGAGAAAGTGTTTATAGTTTTCAATCAAAGAGCTGAGGGTTTATGGTGTTAAAAAAAGATTTTTAGATGCATTCTAAAAGGGACAAAGGAGTTCAAAAGAATAAACAGAACTACTTTTCTTTTTCACTAAAATGATGATTTTTAGTTTTCACGAATAAAATTAAATGACAAGGGTATTTTTTCACAAAAGAATGTTTTGCTATTATGTTAATCATTACTGTACAAAACTTGTCTTTTTTTTTCATCTCATGAAACTAGACCCAAAACTGAGTCAAGGAAATTACTCTCTCTTTCTTCACTCCCCTCCCTCCAAGCCTCCTTATAAAAAGTGGTATTTGTGTTCAGTTTTCTAAAAAATGTCATTTATTCCTAATATGACCACTTATGAAACAATACGAGGAGAAAAAAGTGACTATCTCATCGCATCTGGTAATGAATTGGATCCCCCAGAATTGAAGTTATCAAGATGGTTTAATATATGGATTTGTAAATATTGTTATTAATGATAACGTTGCATGTAATATATATTGTTTTCATAAGTTAGTTGATAATAGCCATGTATATAATTTATATATCTGCAAGTTCAAAAATTATTTGCTAATAAGAATGTCTCATCAAAAGAGTTTGAATATTACTATTGTAAAGTTGTGAGAAAGAAGTTTGTTAACTAAAAGTTGAATAAAGGCCTATTGTAAGTTCAGAATCATTAGAAGAGAGGATATCATATTGGCCAAAGTAGGTTTTACTGGCCAAAGAGAAACATAACAATAACGTGAACAAATGAGATGGCATTATCAGTTGACATAGGTACGGGGTTATTGTGAACTAAGCCTGTGAAGCCATCTCTGCATCATGGACTGTAGGCCTCATGTGAGTAGCAATTGTGCCTCTTAGTTCCACATCCCAAACTGCTACCTGGGATCAGCAGGTGTTCAAAAAACATAGTTTTTGAATTTAAAGAACTAAGGAGAATTTGACCTTTGGCTAAGAGCATAATTTCTCTTTGCCCCTTATCACTTCCCAGTGATGGATATTTATTCCCAGTTGGAAGGCACTCCCTGTGTCCAGTAACATTCAAATGCCAGCATCAAGAGCCTGTGCTGATAGGAAGCGTTCAACTCCCGGAGAGTCGGAAGTCCCGCCCCACTCTGGGCCTCCATCAGCCTTCACACATCTCACTGCATTACAGCAAGTATAATTTTGTGCTGTATTTGTGTTCCTGATTGTCCCCCACAATTACTGGGGGGCCTTTTGGAGGGGACACTCATCCGTATGTTCCTGGCCAAGAACAATGCCCGACAGAGAAGAAAAGGGCAGGGAGCAAATTCATGTGCGCGCCTGCTCAGTGCCATCAGTTTGATTAACACATCAACCTCACCAGGTTGAATTACCGTCCCAAAGCCACACCATAACTGAGGGATCCAGGACTTGATCCCAAACCCAGGACTCTTTCTACTACCTTATATTACATTAATAGATGTAGGATACTTAAGTTGGTTGATTAATATAGCCTCATCATTATGGCTCTCAAGTGGTACAGTTCTCACTGCCACACAATGGAGCCCCCACTTTGTTCTCAAGAGCCTTAATTGCTAACTTCCTTTTATTGAACTGAACTCTACTGCCCTATAGCTTCCACTTACTGCTCCTTATTCCTCTCTGGAGCCACATAGGATAACTAATCTTCCATACACACATTCAGCCATTAGCTTATGAACACAATTGCTGTGTGTTTCCACCCAGCAAGCAGGTCTTTTTTCATATTGTAGCGACCAAAAAGCTTGCAGGAAGCTGAAAGGAAGCCTGATTTTAATCTTTCAACTATGGATTCTTTGCTGTAAAGTGTATACCTTATTAGCCAAAAGGTTCCTGGACTGATGCTGAGCTGTACCCACATGAGACACATTCCTGGTACTCTTGTTCAGCAAACAACAGATGACATGGCAGTGAGCTCCCTGTGCCTTACTTGTTCCTTGTGAATGTCCACTTACACTGGACAGCACAGGTTATAGGCCTGGCGGAGGTCAGTGATTGACATGGCACCTCTAGATGGACTGTATGGAAAGTTCTTTTATCAGCTTCTCTCAAAGTGCAATCAGGAATCACCAGCATCAGAATCACTGGCAGTCTGTGTCAAAATGCAAATTCCTGGACCCACCCCAGAGCTCCTAGATCAGAATTCCTAGGAGAAGACGTGCGGTCCTTACTTTTAAATGAGCATGCCATCCCTCAGTGACACTGATGTGTACCTGAATTTGGGAGCCCCTGGACTAAAGGCTATGTTTAAGCAACATAGCAATCACCATGGGCGAATGGCAACGAGAGTCAGTTCACATTAAATAAAAACTATTTTTAAAAGAAATGGCATTGTCAATGTTTATGTAATATAAGAAAAGCAAAAGGCTCTTCCAAGGGAACTTAGCAGCAGTCTCACAAGAAAACATGATAAAAAGATGGAATTCCATAGTTAGCAGAGCGAGCTGGTCTAGGCAACATCAGTGGACCCCTGCACCAGCCCCTTTGAAACATGCTGAAAATTCCTCTGAGGAGGACCTTCCAGAGGACGGGGATCCTAAGCCCTTTTTGTGCAGCCAATAGATTAGATTTGATTTGAAAGAACATATTGATGGAAGATGGAAGATAAGTTCCTCATGTTAGCCTGGACCTAGCTGGGGGCAGTGTTGAAAAGGGACAAAGTGATCTCTGCCAAACTCAGCATCTCCTGCGGTGTTTTCACTGGGACTGTGTAGGTTGATTACGTCTCTGAAGGATTTCTGAAATAAAATGACCTTCCATTCCCTCTCTCAACCTCCTTTACCAAAAGAAAGTATATTTTTACATAATTTGAATAGGCTCTGAGATCCCATATGGTTCACATAATATTTAGACGAGACGTATTCAGAAAACACAATTCAGGAAACAAAAGAAATGTCATTTTTCGTTTGTGTATTTTAAAGAAATTGAAGGAGATTCGCATCCTATGGCTCAGCAGGACTTTAAAATCCTCTCTCCTGTTGTTCTTTCTCTCTCACATCTCTTAGCTGCCCAGAGCCGCTCTCAATCCTCACCCTGACTCACAATCCTCTCTCCAGAGAGCCTCTGTACTCAGTGGGGCCAGAAGGTCAATCTTGGGGGAAGTAACAAAAGCCTTTGTAGAAATCATGACCTGAATCCTTGGGAATCCTGCTCTGAGAGCTGTAGTGAGACCTTGGAATGTTTTCAGCCTTTCTAGGGGTCACTAGCCTTACTGTTAAGTGAGGTTATTTCTGTTGTTGTCTTTTCTTCCTTCCCAGCCTATATGGTCTTCTACCTGTTTAAAAGAAATTGAAGCCATCAGAGAGGTCGCTAAGAAGGCAGAAGTTCCTAAACAGAAGAGTTCGTGTGTTTGATTCACATGGTAAGCAAACATTTTGTTCTCTTAAATCCAACTGTTTATTAAAACTCAGAGTACCCTTACCTGGTAAACTGCCTGATCCTACGTAACAGGTAAAAAGATTAGAGAAAATAGCGACCGGTCAATACATTCCCAAACCAAAGAACCTGGACTATGAACTCAACCCAAAATATTTACAGGACATCTTGTTAAGGACATTATTATCACTTTGGAGAGAGACAAGAAAAATCACTGAAGGATGTTGGGAATAACCAAGGATAGGAAGGGAAGAACTAAGATCTTGGGTTAGGTTTTCCCAGCTTTAATTTCTTAAGGAACCACGGGATAAGGGGTAAGAGGCAGGGCAAATATCCAAAGGGCCAGCCAATTCCTCATAATCCAGGCCACTAGGAAGGTGTTTGGACTCTGCTTCATCCTTACCATGCCCCGCAACAGTGCACAAATGTACAGATTACATTTTAGCGCCCTGGAATTCTTCACTCTGATGTCTCTGGTAGATTCTGCATCAAGAGCTCATATTTATAAAACAACAAATTATTTATGTAATTCTTTCACTTTAGGAACACTTTTACACTGCTGGTGGGACTGGAAACTAATACAACCTTTTTGGAAGGAAGTATGGAGAAACCTCAAAGAACTCAACCTAGACCTCCCGTTTGATCCTGCAATCCCATTGCTGGGTATCTATCCAGAAGGAAAAAATACCTTTTATTTTTTACTAGGCTGTTTATTGCAGCCCAATTTACAATCACTTTAGAGAAAGAATTTTAGAGCATCACCACAGGATTATTTGAGAGTGCATTTGAAAACTAAGATTCTAGGTGCAAGATTCTGAGATTCCCACAGCTTTGCAAGAACACACCTCCTACATTAGAGAAGCATTTTGCAGAAAAGTCCACCAGGCCCAAGTAGTTACAGCAGCTGAGCAGCCCATCTGGGAAACAACTCTGGAAGCCCTTCAGATAAACTGGCCGGGGCAGGGTAGTCACTGAGCCCCTGCCAGCTCATTTGTGGCCAGTATTTTTCACAGATGCTCCCTGGTGAGTAGCAATTTCCGGATATTTTTCCAACGGTTTTCATCCTGCCAGCTGGGCACAGTACAGGGACACAGCTTGCAGAACTCAGAGGGACAGACCGATCAAAGGCAGCTTGCTGGCCTGGTTAGGATTAGACTAGATCCTTAGAGCCTTGTCCTGAGGTTAGCACCTACCGGCCCATCTTTCCTCCCCCGTCACTCTCCATCCTTGCCCCTTCTCTTCTCCGATCCTCTAGCCCCTGTTAGGAGATCACTGTCCTGTCATCTTGCTCCCAATGGCTCCACACTTTCTGTCCAGGCTGAGCCGGGAATGCAGGCAATGTGATGGGAAGAGAACAATATTCTAGAAGTAGGAGTGGGAAACAAAACTTGCCTCTAGGCCCAATTCTGCCCCTAACTCACTCTGTGGCCTTTGTCCACAGTTAAGTTGCTTAACCTCTCTGGGTCTTGAAAGGTATAAGGGCAGTGTGCAGAGACCAGAATGGAGATGTTCAGCTCAGGTTTATTGAAAGGGGAGGGTGACCTGCCTGGGCACTACAAAGGGGACCTCTGTGCCTGGGGAAAGTTAGAGACCTCTTTTATATGAGGTGCAGGGGGAGGGGTGGGCTAATTCCATAGCTTGCCCTGAAGGGTTTGGTGAGATAGGGTCCTTTGTTACAAACTTCAGGGGTAGGCTAACTAGGTCCTTTGTCTCAGGAGGAGGAGGGGGGAGGAGGGCAGGGAAGAAGAAGAAGAGGGGGAAGGAGGGGGGAGGAAGAGGAGGAGGGAGACCCTGCATTAGCACCCCCCTCCCCAGTATTTCTCATGCTCCTCTTTGGTAAAATGATGATCTCACCTATCACCAGTTTCAGGTAAGGCCTTTGCCAAGTCATCATCCAAGTTATTCTACATGATGAGAGCCAGCTTCCCACCACCACCTGTAAGTGTGTTTTATGAAAGATGCGAGAAAATAAGATTTTAGAAGGAAAGCTTTGTTAGCCCCATGAGCCTGCTTTGGGGCAGGCTGGGGCTGAATATTTGATGTGGAAGAAAACAGGAATCCCATTATTGATGCTGCTTGGGGGAGGAAGAGGCTGAAGGAAGTGCAGCTTCTGGAGCAATCAGTGGTGACCTGGAATCATCACCTCCCTGCAAGTCTGACCTCCAGGACTTCATGTGTAGGGACTGAGGATCATGAATAATGAATAGTGAATCAAAACTTGCTGTCTGTGACCTTTAGGGTATGCAAAGACGGAAGTTTAATCAAACTATAAAAGAAAAGAGAAAAATCTGGCAAGTTTAACATCATTTATGTTATACTCAAAATGAAAAATAATGTTTTCTCAGACTATAAAAGGAATACAGAAATTTGGAGACTTCTGGAAAATATAAAGTTTATAATAAAATCACTCGTAACAGAGAGAACCACAGTCAACATTTTGGCTATTTCCTTCCACCTTTTCTGATAGTTTCCTTTATTAGTTTGAAGTGTCTGCCATATCCTGAGTGTTCCTGGCTCACAGAAATCTCTGAACCCCAGAGAATTCGAAGTACTGACACTACTTTTAGCTTCTGCTTAAAATAATGTTAATAGGCATATTGCACACTTTGGGGGTGAAAGGCACACCTGTGACTCTGACTTTAAAGCAAACTATGTGACAAAAGTTATGTTCCCCCATAATATATACCACGTAATCTGAAATTAAAAAAAAACAATGTTAACAGGTGACTATTTGACTATACGGCAGAACTGGGGGCAAATTATGAGATTCGCTGTTGCTTAACATTTGTAAACAAGCCTTTATCTGTTCCTCTATGTTTCGGTAGGAGATACAGGACACATTTTTCTAATACGCATGTTTGGCTCCCTTGTTTTAGATTCTTCACTGGCTTCCTATTGCCTCTGTGTAGAATGAACACTCCTCAGGAAGACTTCAGAGACGGTCACATCTAGACCCCTGCCCCCCTCTCTCTGGTCTTGCCTTGCAGCCCTCTCCCTCTCCCCACACTCGGCTCCAGCAGCATTGTCCGTTGTCCAGGCCGCCCCTCTCCTTGAAGCACTTTTCTTCTTCCTCTTGTCTGGCTCATTTCTCACTAATGCATCAGACTAAATTAGGCCCCTTTGCTAGGCGGGATCTAGGGCACACAGCTTTGAGAAAAGTTCCTCCAGACCAAAATTAGTATATAAAAAGTATACAATTTCTTTTATTTTTTTGAGCAGGAGAGAGGAAGTGAGAGAGGGAGTGAGGAAAGAGGGGAAAGAGAGCAGAGAGAAGGAGGGTGGCATCCAAGGATTGAGAAGGGGGAGGCCACCCAGGGGCCAAGAGGCTCACAGTTCTTAAGGGGATGGTAAATTATGGTGAACAGTCGAGAAACTGCTGCAACCACACCTTTCTTTTTTCCTGACAGCAGGCAGATAAAGGAACAGAAGCTAGGCTGGATGTCAAAGTCCAGGAGCTGGCTCTCCCGCCTTTCTTTGGAGATGGATTATCCGGATTATCATAGGAGTTGTAACTCTGCCCTCAAGATATAGCTGAAGCTTGTGGCTCCCTCTCTGGCTGTTTACTCAGAATCCTTGTGAAAGCAGATTCACGAAAACAATTTTGAAAGAGAAAAATTTACATCTCTGTCTGTCTGTCCAGCCCTTTTTAGAAGTTGTGCAAAATAGAACTCCTATGGGGTAGGGTGTCTAGTTAGCAAGAGAATTTACAAGATTGATCTTTAACTGTTACTAAGAAATTGTAGAATTAGGTATTTTGCTGTTATTTTTGCAATTTTTGCAAGTTGCCCCTTTCAGTGTGTTCCCCCTGTATTCCTGATATGAGCCTCGTTGTACTTTGGTGTTATGGCTTACTTTCTGTCTTTCCTACTAGACTCTAAATGCCCAGAGAGCAATGACTTCTATTTTGCTCACCATTGGACTCCCATCCCAAAGCTTGGGCATTTTGCAGAGTGAGTATTGAATGAACATCTCCTGAATGTATTCATGAATAAATGAATGACATCTTTCAGTCACATTCATCAAGAAAGCTCTTCAATAGAAAATGTACATATACTATTATAAACTCTCCCACTCTGACAGATAAGTGGTCACTGCTGTGAAGAGAAAAAGAGAGAAATACACTTGTGCATTGAAGAAGCTCAGGAAATTTCACCATGAAATATGACTTCTTAGTATTTCACATTAAGGCCCTTAGAGATTAACAGGCCCCCTGGCAAAGAACAATTAACTTCCTTTCCCCTCCCTGTCATCTTATATTGCGGGAATGATCAAACATGCAGCCAGACCTGGCTCAAATAATATTAAACATATTACCTGTCTCTCAGGTTAAAGCCAATCTGTTAGGGAGGAGGGAAGGGGGAGACGGACAGGGATTGGTGTGCTCCCACCTAATGGGCACAATGTAAGGGTATAGGGCACACCTCCTGTGGGTGGGACACAACTACAACAGGGACTTTAACAAATGCAAACCTTGTAACCTAATGGTTTGTACCCTCATGTTAATCTGAAATAAAAAAATAAAGTCAATGGATGTTTCCCCCATCCATTCACTCTCCCAAGTATCTATTCATCCTCCTTAGCACACACTTACTGCCTCTAAACAGAATTACCTGTACTGTTCATCTCCCCCTCCCCTTTGAAAGGCATGGATAAAATATCTGGATTCCACTGAGATTTTGATTCTCCCCATGCACATAATAAATAAACCTTTCTCTTACTAATCTGCCTTAGTTGTGAGTTAATATTTCTGAAAGTATTTGGGGAGAAGGAGGAGTTTCCCCTCACCCCTACATGCTTTTATGAAACCCTCAATACTTGACTCTGGGAAACAGATTAAAACCTTTACATAGTTGTTGTAACTGATTCTGCTGCTTTTAAACCTCCCCAGAGTCAGATGGCATCTAGGAGGAAGATCGATATCCCTGTGTCCTCCAGACATTCACATGGTGTCCTTAGCAGAGTAGCAGAGGCAATCTCTAGCATTAATACCACGAGGCCCTGTAATGCAGGCTACCTTATCAGTGCCCAAAGCTGGTAATATAAGCCATACATGCAGTAAACTCCAGTTATCAGACAAATGGAGAACTGGGGCTCAACTGAAAGCAACAGCAAATCCAGGGTTACTCATATTTGGCATACTAGACATTTTTCTATGGCTGTAGCAACCAAGTATATCTTTATAATAATAGGAAAGGGGTCATATTCTTTGGATTATTCCCTTTTCTTAAGAGAAAGGGGTCCAGGAGAAACAGGAATAATGAAAGCCAGCCTTTATTAATGAGACCTAGAATCTGCCTACATCCCACCTATGGTGCACCAGCCCACTGTTCCAACCAACCCAGCTCCCTTGCTGATCCCAAAAATGTAGTCAAAAAGGGAAGAAATGATATCCTATATCTCAACATCATAAGGGGGGACATTTTAATCATTCTGTAATATTTGTGATATTTATAATGAGCAACATAAAATGCAAAATGAAATCGTAGTTCTGTTATTTCTACAGAAGTATAAAAAATCCTCTCCAACCAACCACACCTGACCCTTCCACATTCTTCTGTGCTCCTATGATAATTATTTTTATGTTTTGCATGTGTGATTCTTATTCATCCCACGCTTATTCCCAACCCCAAGTTCACGCTATTTAGATGCCTGGAAGAAATGCCTTTTCCTCTCCTGTTCACATTTGATAATCTGACCTACTCCATAAGAAACTTTCAACTTCCTCACTGCCTTCTCTCAAAGACCTTTCCCAACACCTCCAATCCACAGTGGTCTGTCATTTCCCAGAACTCCTTTTGCACTTATAACCATTGTTATTCATCTTAGTGATTAGTTATATTCTCTTTTAGAGTATCTTCTGTCTATTTCCAGAGTCAGTCTCGACTTTTAATGGATCTCTAAGTTCCTGGAAGGAAGAAACTATAATTTAAACTTCTTTTTCTATTTTTTTTTTTTTGAGACAGAGTCTCAGTTTGTCACCCTTGGTAGAGTGTGGTGGCATCACAGCTCACAGCAACCTCAAACTCTTGAGCTTAAGCAATTTTCTTGTCTCATCCTCCTAGGTAGCTGAGACTACAGGTGCCCAGCATTGTATTCTTATTACAGTCTAAGCCACACAAAAGATGTAATAAATGTTTGAAACCATGGGGAAACTAACATGAACAAAATATAGACCATAGTGGTAGAATCCACGCTAGTTAATTGTGCGCAATTAGGAAAAAGATTATTTTACAACACATAGACTAAAGAGAAACTAGCATATTCATTTAAAGTTTTAGATAGATTTCTTTACAAATTGAAAGAGTAGATTAAAAATTAAATGACCATGGGTGGCACCTGTGGCTCAGCAGGTAGGGTGCTGGCCCCATATACCGAGGGTAGCGGGTTTGAACCTGGCCCCGGCCAAACTGCAACAACAAAAAATAACCAGCATTGTGGCGGGCGCCTGTAGTCCCAGCTACTCCAGAGGCTGAGGCAAGAGAATCGCCTAAGCCCAGGAGTTTGTGGTTGCTGTGAGCTGTGATGCCACAGCACTCTACCAAGGGCAATAAAGTAAGACTCTGTCTCTAATAAAAAAAAAAAAATGAAATGACCAGCCAGGTAGAAGGTATGTTTTATGGACTTAAATGTGACATTACTTATGAGCAGTTGTTCTTTAATTGATTTAAAACACAGCTAACCATTTGAATTAGAAAAGCCTGCCTGATAAACCTGTTTTCATGGTTCGGTGTAGCCTCAAATGCTTCTATTTTTGAGTAATATCTCAAAATATTTATGATGCATATAGCAGTTTAAAATGGATTATCTGAACATCTATAAAAAACCTAAATCTAACATTATATTTAATGGTGAGAAACTAGAAGCTTTCCTATCAAGATTGGGAACATGGCAAGTATGACCCCCTCAACACTCCTTTTCAACATCATTCTAGAAGTCTTAGCTAATGCAGTAAGACAAGAAAAGGAAATAAAAGTTATACAGAGTGGGATGTAAAGATTCAACATTGTCAAGATGTCAGATCTTCCCAACTTGATCTATAGATTTAACGCAAACCCAATCAAAATCCTAGGAAGCGGTTTTTTTAGATATGAACAAACTGATTCTAAAGTTTATATGAGGAAGCAGAGCAGGTGCCAACACAATATTGAAGGAAAGAACAAAGTTCAAGAACTGACACTGAGTTCAAGACTTACCATCAAGCTGCAGTAATTAAGACATTGTGGTTTTGGTGGAGGAATAAACAGATCAATGGAACAGAACAGAGACCACAGAAAAGCAATGCCATGGAACAAAGAGTCTTTTCAAAAAATGGTTCTGGAGCAACTGGAGTTTACATGACAAAAAAGGAAGGCCCTCACACCCTTCACAGAAATCAACTCAACGTGAATCATAAACATGAATGTAAAATGCAAAACTACAAAACTCCTAGCAGATTGCTTAAGAGAAAATCTAGATTACTTTGAGTATGGTGATGACTTTTTAGATCCATCAAAAGGCACAATCCATGAAAGCAATAACTGATAAGTCAGACTTCATTTAAAAAAACCTGCATTATAAACGACACTGTCAGGAGAATGAGTAGTCAAGACACAGTTTGGGAGAAAATATTTTCAAAAGACGTACAGATAAAGAACTGATATCCAAAATATACAAAGCACTCTTAAAACTCAACCATAGAAAACATAACAATCCAATTAAAAAATGCTCAAGGGCCTGAATAGGCACCTTAACAAAGCAGATAGACATTGATAAATAAACATTAAAAAAGTTCTATGTCATATTTCATTAGGGAATTGCAAATCAAAACAACAATGAGATCACACCTAACAGAATGACCAAAATCCAAAACATTGACATCACCAAATTCTGGTAAGAATGTCAGACAAGAAGGACCCTTATTCATTGCTAGAAGGAATGCAAAATGGTGCAGCCACTTTGGACGACAGTTTAACAAGGACTCTTATTCATGGTTAGTAGAAGTGCAAAGACACTTTGGAAAACAGTATAGCAGTTTGTTACAAAACTAAACATACTTTTACTATATGTTCCTTGGTGTTAACTTCAAAGAGGCTGAGAATTTATGTTCACACAAAACTGTACACACAAATAGTTTTATTAACAATTCCTCAAAATTGGTAGCAACCAAGATGTCCTCCACTAGGTGACTAGATAAACAGTGGTACATACAGATAATGGAATATTTGTTATTATTCTACACTAAAAAAAGTGAGCTATCGTGCTATGAAAGGACATGGAGGATGTGATAAAAGCCAATCCTAAAAGAGTCTGTGCTACATGAGTCCAACAATACGACATTCTGGAAAAGGCAAAAGTATGGAGATAGAAGGATCAGTGGCTGCCAGGGCTTAGGGAGGAGAGAGGGATGAAAAATCAGAGCACAGAGGACTTTTAGAGTGACGGAACTTTTCCATATGACACTATAATGGTGGATACATGTTGTATACACTTATCAAGGTCATAAAATGCACATCAAGAGTGAATCCTACAGGCTTTAAGAGATATTGATTCTGGTTCATTGATTGTAACAAATGTGCCACAGTGGTGAGGGATGTTGCTATCGGTGGAGGTTATGTGTAGGATAATGCAGCAAGGAGATGGGAAATCTCTACCTTGTATTCAGTTTTTCTCTGAACATAAAACTAAAATAGATGGACTAACAGTCTATTTTTGAAAAATCTGGAATAAAGTTTGTAAAAAACCATAGGTTGAACTCAGACTTTTTTGAAAGTTTTCATATAAGGAAAGAAACCATGTCCCCTATGGTCTAACAAGAATGTAATATTTCCTTCCTGAAGGTGGCGTTTGTGTACTATGGTCAAAGAGCATTTTCCTCATTTCTTAAGGGAAAAGAAAAAAAAAAAGAAAGAAAAGAAAAAAAGAAAAACTTTCCCAGACAGTAAGTAAAACAACTCATAAAACTGTCATGAGTAATTCCAGCAGCGAGGTTGAAACGGAAGGCTGCTCAGGGCACCTCTGCTTTTCCATGACAGGGGTGAGCTTTTATAGATTAAGGTTATAGATTTACCTGGAAACACTGGGACTCATAACTCAATTTACAGGTACCTTAGGGCTCAAAGAATATTTGCAGAACTGACTCTCTGGGATTCGTTACAGCTACCAGAAACTTCATGGCTAAGACAGGCCACAAGAGCTGGCTGAGACAGCCTGATAGAAAAAAAAAAAGTTCTCAGACCAGCCCAGAACCTGTGACCAATTCGCCATCAGCCACAAACAGCCGCATTGTGGGAGCTATTTGAACTTGCGAGAAAAATCTCCGTTCCCTCTGGAACATGTTAAACTCATGTTTCTGGACTTTAGATGTCCTACTATAAAGACCATCAGCGGGGCTTAGGAGTCTACATTTTAAAAGCTTCGTAGAGTGGAAAATTACTCAGATATGTAAATAGAAATATGTAAGTAGCAACATGAACAAATCTCAGAAACGGGATTCTGGAAAAAAAGAAGACATTGAAAAGTATACTCTGTGTGTGTATATGCATATGTGTGTGTATATATATATAAAGTTCTAGAATGAACAGAGCTAACATTTATTGGAAGAAATCAGGTCAGTGGCTGTGGGGGGCAGGGAGTTAGGTATTGATTGCAGAGGGGCATGAGAGAACTTTCTAGTATAATGATGATGTTCTTTATTTTGATTGGAGTGGTGGTTACAGGGGTGATACATTTATCGAAACTCATCTAAGTGAACATTTAAAAATAAATGCATGTAAATTGTTTGATAAAGTTGACTTAATAGAGGATACTTTCTGGGTGAGTCAACCGTACATCTCGATTTGGGAACCACACCCTTTTGCTGCTGGAGCATGGCCAGATCATAAGTGCACTCGGGCCACACTGGGGCTTCTTTTTTGGCATTTATACTTCCATGGAGGGAACTTCTAAGCCCCAGAGCACCTTCAAGATTATGTTGCCTAACTTCTGGATCAGGCGTCCTCAAACTACAGCCCACAGGCCACATGCTGCTGCCGAGGACATTTATCCGGCACGCTGGGTGTTTTTGCCACCACTTCCTGTCCTGCTTAGCAGCCGACTTGTCCCAGGGCCCACAGTCCAGCCCTCCAATGGTCTGAGGGACAGTGAACTGGCCGCCTATTTAAAAAGTTTGAGGATCCCTGGCCTAAAGGATATAGTAGCTTGTGCTAGAAAACAGGATGGGAAGAACAGGATTCTATCCTATGTAATTAACTTTCAGAAAGACCTCTTTCTTCTC